>PVJS01005483.1:0-63967 GCA_004027185.1 Glis glis
CCTCCCTCCCTCCCTCCCTCCCCAGGCAGCATGCCCTTGCAGTTATTAGTCACCTCTAAGCAGGGCAGAGTGTCGGGATGCAGAGCTGCGTGGGTGGAAGGATCTGTTGATGGAGCCTTCGCTAGGCGTTTGACCCCCATTCAACAGAAGCCCGCGACAGGTGGTTTCCTGGATGTCGGCTCAAGCCCCAGACACACCGGAAACCTCTCGTGTGCTCAGCCCCGGTGAATGCAGTGATCGGTGACCAGGGACACTGTGCAGCCCCCGTTCTGCTCTGGCCCGCTATAGCCTATTCCAAGGCGATTTCTTTCTTAGTTCTCATTCTTTGGAAGAAATTAAGATTTGGTCAGCTTGATTGGGCTGGAGCCTAGCAGGAGCCCAGGAAGGTATTAATAATGTTGATAGCAGTCTCAAAAGGTAATATTTCAGAATGCTACAGCATTCCCAAGCGTGTTCTCATGTAATGTTTACTGCAACTGCATGAGCTACCTGGCCTTAGTATTCCTAGTTTCTCTGCATCCTTATACCTGTGCTACTGCCTACCATAGAACCAACATGGATTGAGCACCTACGGCATGCCCAGAGCACTGGGGTAGGGAGGGAGGTCCTGAGAATAGCAGGCTGTTCCGATGTTCAGTAGCTCACAGCATCATGAGGAAGCGTATGAGTTTCCTATGGCTGCTGTAACAAATTACCACACAGTTCATGCCTTAAAGCAACACAGGTGCATTATCCAACAGTTCTGAAGGTGGGAAATCTGATGCAGTCTCTCCAGGCTAGAATCAAGGTGCCAACAGGGCTGTTCCTTTTGAGGCTGCAGGAGAGATTCTATTCCTGGCCTGTTAGCTTCTAGGAGCTGTGTGCATTCCTAAGCTGTGGCCCCTTCCCCCACCCACACAGCCAGCCACATCTCATTTTCTGTCTCTGGCTCCCTTTGATCAGTGATCTGCTTCTCTTCTGTTCTGGGACACATCTCCCTCTCCCCTGTGGTTACATTCAAGGCCCACCCCCAAGAAACCAGGAAACTCACTCCTATCTCAAGAGCCTTAACATAATCATCTGCAAAGTCCCCTTTTTCAGCATAAAGGTGACATTCATAGATTCTGGGGATTAGGATCCCACCGTCTTTGGGGGGGGCTGCATAATGTTGCAGGGTCGCAAAGCACTGTCAGCCAAGAGCTGACCAGTGGTGTCATGGCGGGTGTGTGTGTGTGTGTGTGTGTGTGTGTGTGTGTGTGTGCGTGCGTGTGTGTGTGTGTGTGAAGCACTCTGATGTAACACACCCGAGAGCCTGAGAAAACTGTGAAGGGCCCACAGATGCTAAGGAGAAACAGCCCTGCATTGGAGGTGGTTTATCTTTACTGCAAGGATTAAGGAGCTTTTCTTTTTTGGAGCATACATTATTTTGAAGGTATAATCCTGTAAGATCCCCCCCCCCCCCGTGAAAAGGTTGCCTTGAAAGTTTATATGTTCCAGCTGTTGTGTTTCATGTCTGCAATGCCTGTAAACATGCTCTGTAGGGATGCAGGCTAAGATGCTGACCAGCTAGCGTCAGGTGAACAGGCTGGCAGCCTTGTGCCCTCTGAGCGAGAGAATGGGCCTGGGTCCAGCACTGCTGGGTCTTACCAGGAAGGGACAGGAGAGCAGCCGCACAGAGGACGAGGATGATAGAGGAGGTGGGCCACATTAGAGTGGGCTGGGGGCTCGGTGTGGTAGGAACAGGGGCATTCCTTCTCTTGACCTTCCTGAGTCTGTTTTCTCTACTGTAAAATGAGCATCAAACCTGCTCTAAGTCACTGTCATTGAAAGGTCACATGAACTAGTGGACGGGAAGCACTTTGTGACCTGGTAGGTGAGGCCCCAGGGTACCGCTAGAATCTTGCTGTGTGGTCAGAGGGTGGCAAGGGAAAGTGCAGAGAGCTGGGCAGGAGCATGCGTGGAGAGGCCGCTGGCCTCGGATGGGAGCCTCCAGCTGCAGAATCCCAAGACAGACCCAGAATCCCAGAGTTCCTCCTCCCGGCTTCCAGTGTCCCTGGAGCTGTGTGCAAGTCTTGGGATGCTCAACCACTGACACTGGTTCTCAGACTGCAGTTCCAGCCCAGGAGCAGCAGCACCAGCAGCAAACTTGTTGAAAATGCAGATTCTCAGGCCCCTTCCAGACCACGTCAGAAACCTGGATGTCGACAAGCCTCCGGGTGATTCTGATGTGTACACTAGTTGACAACCACTACATTGCAGGAAGGACATTCTGAGACCCTCCTCTGTGCCTCTCCGCGTCAGTGACAGATGTGGATCCAGCTGCTCTTGCCAACAGTATCTGGCACCCCCGAGGCGCCTGGGCTGCCCACGTGCTGAGAAGGGTGGACAGGCTGAGGCAGGCCCGGCACACCTGGCTCTTTGGTTGTGCAATGCACTTGGCCATGGAGGCTGATGCTGGGGCTGGGCGATCAGGTAGTGGGGACTCTTCCTACCTGACAGAGGGTTTTACACAGAGAACAGCTAGTGTGGGTGGAGGGGTCTGCCCCCTCTACTCCAGTCTGGGTGCTGGGGATGGAGCCCAAGACCCTACATGCTAGGCGAGGGCTCTACCACCGAGCTACTCCCCAGACAAGAGGATTGTGTATAACTGAATGGATGTAAGCCATGATGCTCAAGTTGATAGGATTTTCCCGGTCAGCAGTCAGCCCAGCAGAACCCCCCCTCCCCTTCTCTGCAGATGGGGACTCCTGAAAGGATCGCAGGGCCTTGGGGCGTGGGGCGGGGTGACCTGGTCTGGGAGGTGGTTACCTGTGGTTGTGGGTCTTTATTTCTTAGTTATTTATTCTCCCTTCCAAATCATAGTTGCCAGTTTTCACAGTGACTGTCTATCTGGAAAGTTGTGTGCAAATGTCCTGTGGGGCCACGTGGGGAGCACAGGCTGGCCGAGGTGGGTGACGAGTTAGAGCCTAATGATCCCTAGCTGACCTGGGGTGAGACACACGTCCCCTCTTTGGGGCCTTGGAGCTTGTGCTTCTCTCTGCCTAGCAGAAGAGCTCTTTGGCTCCAGACTGGCTGTCTTCATGCGTTTAATTCCCATTAATTTAATTTAATTTGATAAAGCAACATTTTTATTTTGGAGACAAGCATTTTTTTAACTGAGCTGAAATTTGCATAACATAAAGTTAACCGTTTTTGAGTATGCAATTCGGTACATCAGAAGTGAGTGCAACCATTATTTCTCTCTAGTTTCAAAACATTTTTCATAGCCGGGCGTGGTGGCGCGCGCTTGTAATTCCAGTACTTTGAGAGGCAGAAACCGGAGGATCCGGGTTCGCGGCCAGTCTCAGCTCTCTCTCTCTCTCTCTCTCCCTGTCTCTCTCTCTCTCTCTCTCTCTCCCTACTTAGTGAGGCCTTCAGCAACTTCGTGAGACCCGGTTTCAAAATGAAGTATAAAAAAATAGGGCCGGGGGTGTAGCGCGGAGGTAGAACGCCCCTGGGTTCAATCCCTGGTACTGCAAAAAAAAAAAATTTTTTTTTATCACCTCCAGAGGAGACCCGTACCCATCAAGCAGTCACCCCCAGCCCCACCCCCAGCCCTGGAAGCCGCTCATCTGCTCCCTATCTCTAGGGACTTACTTATTCTGGATATTTCATTTAAATAAAATCAGGTATTATGTGACCGTTGGTATCTGTCTTCTTTCACTTAGCATAATGTTTTCAAGATTTATCCATGTTGTAATGTTTCGGGATTTCCTTTCTCTTTATGGCTAAATAATATTCCATTGCATGGAAATGACATCTCTCCCCTCCATCCCCCCCCCCATGTCTGTGTTCTAGGACTTTCTGTTTTGAAGTAAATTGGAGGCATTATCTCATTTTATCTACAAATATTAGCATGGAATTCTGAAACACAAATGATGTGTGTGTGTGTGTGTGTGTGTGTGAGTGTGTGTGTGTGTGTGTGTGGTGCTGGGGGTTAAACCCAGAGTCCTGAACATACCAGGCAGGTGTTCTCCTGCTGAGCTATCCTGCCTGTGAAAAACACTTAAAACATAACTAGAACAACCTTATCATGCCTGAAAAGCCAAACATAAATCCTTTAACACCATCAGTTACCACCAGTGCGCAAATTCCTCCAGTCATCTCGTGAATGGTTTTTTTTTTCCTGTTGTTTGTTCAGTTCAAGATGAAGCAGTCCCCACCTGTGTTGTTTGCTTGCTCGATCTCTCTCAAGTATTTAGAGGCACTTTCAGGGGACGTTTGGGAATCCCTCGAGAGTTTAGAAGGGTTGGCGCTGTCCCCACCCTGCTGTCTGGCGACAGTCACTCAGCTCCTGTCTGTCCTTCCACCTCACACACGCGCACTTTCTTATTCCTGTGTTGATTTTGTCGTGTCCTGAATGTTCTGCATGTATGGCACTGAGCTAGACAGAGGGATATTGAAGTACGTCTCCCTGATAGAGCAGTGCTCCTCAGCTTATGATGGGGCCGCGTCCTGATAAAATCATTGTAAATTGTGAAAATTATAAGTTGAAATGCATTTACCACACTCAACGTATAGCACACTAGCTTAGCCACGCAGCACACTGTAGAGTGCCAGCGGTGTTCCTCCAGGGGCCTGGGGAGCCGTGGCCACTCAGTGTCAAGAGAGGGTCAGGCTGTATACTGCTAGCCTGGGGTAAAGACCCAAATTCAAAATTTCAAGGATGGTTTCTGCTGAATTCATAAGGTTGAAAAACTGTATATTGGACTATCCTAGGTTGGGTGAGTCTCTGTAGGAAGTGCCTGACATCGGTCAGAGTCTACCTTCACGTTTGTGTGTGTGTGTGTGTGTGTGTGTGTGTGTGTGTGTGTGTGAGAGAGAGAGAGAGAGAGAGAGAGAGAGAGAGAGAGAGAGAATATATATCCATCTGTCATCCCTGGATGCCCTGGGTCTGAACTCAAATGTCACCTTTTCACGAGGTGACATTTAAATCAGGCGTTCTCAGCCTCAGCACCGTGAGTATTTTGGATGGGCTAATTCTGTTGTGAGGCCTGTCCTGTGCATCCTAGATGTTTAGCAGCGTGCCTGACCTCCAAAGACTAGATGCCATTAGCGCCCATTCCCCTGGCCCCCATTGTAACAACCAAAATTTGTCCAGGAATTGCCAAAGGTCCCGGGGGTTGAGAGGTGCTGATTTTCATTGTGACCAACGCTTTCTACCCATCTTCAGCCCACTTTCCCCCACCCCACTTCCTGCTGTCTTTATCCTTAGCTGCATCTCCAGATAACAGCCTGTGCATCTTTCATATCATGCGATTGGCTCTTGGCCTCTCCATACCAGACTTTCATCAGCTTCCTCGTTATGTAAGAAACTCATCATTGCTGTCCCCAGGGCCTTGGCCATGGGCTGACCCCTGGCTGGGCTCAGTAAATGTTTGTTGAAGGAATAAATGATGGTCTTATAAAAGTCCTGCAAGGACACACACAAAATGAAGAGGGGTTCAGGGTCTCCCCTCCAGGGAGCTGCACAGGGCTTAAGGGTTTATTGAGGGACCTTCTTACAAGGTAGCCTGCTGGGAGTGACCAGCTCCTGGAGGCTCGGGGTGGGGGAGGCTTCCCTCCTATCCAGCGGCCAGGACTTGGGGCTCAGGAACTGGATGGGATGTGACACATGGTGCTGCTGCTCGGCAGAGAGGAGGCTGGCTCCAAGGGGTGTGTTTGCTGCTTGACCACAAGATTACACGACGACAGCTAATCATGGGCCTGTGGCTGCTACGCTCGGGCAGGGATGGCAATAAAAATACCAACTAGCTTTATGATACTTATATGGTGACCTGTAGCCAGGGGCAGTGTGTAAGGTGTGGTTCGTGTGGTATGGGGTCCCATGGGAGAAGAAGAGAAAAGACAAGCATTTCCAGGCTGAGCAATGGAAAGGAAAAAAGGAGCGAGGACTAGGGCGTGTGGAGATCTGATGCTGAGCATTTCTGGGAGAAAGCGGGGAAGCAAAAAGGGAGCCAGGGGAGGGAGTGGCTGCAAACATGCAGAAGAAAAGCTGTCGTCTTAGTCGTCTTAGTCGTGGGGAGTAGAAACTGGCAGTGAGGGAGGGCGTGCCCCGATGGGGAAGCTGGAGAAGCTGGGAGGTCAGCCCCTACCTCACCCTGCGCTCCCAGCTGGACAGCGCACTGAGGCGAGGCCCTGGGCCTGGCTGGAGGGAGAGGGCTCAGGGAGGTCTCTGGAGGGTCACAGGCAGTCATTTCCTGAGTCAGCCCCGGCTCTGGCAAACAGTGAGGCTGGCAGACTGTGGCTGTCACTCCCACTGTTGACGGAAGGTGTGTATCAGAGCAGACACTCTGAGGCAGGTGAAGGCAGAGGGTGGTGTTTATAGACCTGGTGATCAAGCCTACACCCACAATTACCTGCCTTTCCTCTGCAGCCCCCCTGATGGCGGGCAGGAGACTCAAGGTTGACGTCTGCGCCGCAGCCGCGCGTTGCAGGGGTGCAGGGTGAGCTCACGGCTGCTCCTGACACATCACGGGCGTTACTGAGCCCTTCCTGAACGTGGCTCCTTGCGCTGGAGCAGTGTTTTTTGAGAGCCCACCTTGGATCTGGGGGCAGCCCTGTCAGATGGTGGAAACTGGCCAGGTGACCTGCAGTTTCAGAAGTGCCACCTCTTCTTCCCTGATGAGCACATGGCCTGACTCCCGCTGGTAAATCCCCCAGGACAGGGGATTCGCCCATGAGCTCCCCAAGATGTGCGGCCTCTGGCAGGGCGGAGTGGGGGGTCGCAGATCTGTTGACCCACCTGGCCTGACCTCTGTGGCGGGAACCTCAGGGGCAGAGTCCCAGCTGTCCTCCCTGCCACCTCCCAGCCTTCCGAACCACCTCTGGTGCTTTTCACCTGCTGGTCCTTCTTTCTGGAATGTTCTTCCCATCATACGTTGAAAGGTGGAGCCTCGGGGCTCAGTCCTTTAGAGTAGCTAAACCTTGTGTGGGGGAAGAGTATGGGTGTGTACCCATCTGTAGACATCTAAAGTATTTCTTTTTTTTTTTTTTTGCGGTACCGGGGATTGAACCCAGGGGCGTTCTACCTCCGCGCTACACCCCCGGCCCTATTTTTTTTATACTTTATTTTGAAACCGGGTCTCATGAAGTTGCTGAGGGCCTCACTAAGTAGAGAGAGAGAGAGAGAGAGAGAGAGAGAGAAAGAGAGAGAGAGAGAGAGAGAGAGAGAGCTGAGGCTGGCCGCGAACCTGGATCCTCTGGTCTCCGCCTCCCAAAGTACTGGGATTACAAGCGTGCGCCACCACGCCCAGCTAGACATCTAAAGTATTTCTTAATGAAACACAAACCACTACTACCTTGCTTGCTTTGGGGTAAGGACACAGGCCGGCTGGAGAGAGGGATGGCAGAGAGATGTCCCTGCGTTCACTTGGATTATGCTGTTTGAATTCTGAACCACGTGAGTGTTTATCTATTAAAAAACAGCTTGCAGATGAATGACAAGGGAGGATGGTCAGTACCGCCACCCTGGTGTCCCCCGGGAGCGTTCACCAACAACACACAATTCCTTTGCCAGCCAGTTTGAGTTCAAGTTCCTTATCTTCTAGACTCTGAACTCTTTGCAGGCGAGGGCCACGTCTGCCTTGCTCTTTAGTATCTCACACAGCCGGACTCAACTATTTGGTGAATGAAGAAAGAACGAATGAATGAACAAACTCAGGGCACATGGCTAGTGTATTGTGTACTGAACATGAATCTATATCTGCCAAACTCCAAGTTCTGAACATTGCCCCAGATGTCACAATTGTCCAGTGTGTTTCCTGCCTGCATCCTGCAATTCCCAGCCCTATCACGAGGCCTGGCACATAGTTAGTGTGCAGGAGAGATCTGTTGAGTACACAGATATATGGCTGACTCCATCTCCAGGCTTTGGAGTTCCTTACCTCATTCTGTTCCCAGGCCCCACTGAGGTCTAGGGCTTATCTGTTACAGCAGCCTGCATTGTTCTAATACTCTCTCATCCTCTCTCTAGAGCCCTCCTATCCCACCTCTTCTTCATCTCCCCAGCCAACATCCTCCTACCAACTGCTGCTGCTGCTCAGTCTCTCTTCTTCAAAGGCAAAACCAGCTTCCACTCTTCTTCCCCTGTTTTGCCACCAGCTGACTGACTGAGAACCTTCTCTACCCTGAAACCATCCCTGTGGGACATTCTGACATTTTTGTTCCACACTTTTCTCCATTTAGATATTTATATTTTTCTCTAAGTCAAGATGTAGGTCCATCAACAGGAGGTGTAAATAAGTTGGGTAATAGTCACACAATGGAATAATACATAGCAATAAAAAGAAGGACCAGGCTATCAGTTCACACAATGACATGAATGAGTCTCAAAAACATTCATGAAACAACAACAAAAAGACAGAATTTACGGAGGACTACGTACTGTGTGATTCCACACGTAGAAAGTTCAAGAACAGGCAAATTTACTCCGTGGTGAAAGAAGTCAAATTAGTGTATAACTTGGCAGGTTTGGGGGTGTGGATGTAGGCTGGAAAGGGGCAGAGAGATGCATCACCCCATTGTATTTCTGGGGTGATGCCAATGTTTTTATTCTTGATCTGGGTAGTGGTGATGTAGTCATAGGTTCATTGAGCTGCACATTTGACTGTTAACACATATTACTGTACTAAGTTAAGCCTCAACTGGGGGAAATTTAAAAAGCCAGCTTTTTATGCCGCTTTTCTATGCCGCTCTGTTCCCTGAAACCTTTGCTTTATTGAAATGTGCTGCTGTTGGGAGATTTGCACTATCATTTTAGCAGCCACATAGCATCTCATTACATAGATGTCCTTGGCGCCTTCAGACCAACTTTCTTCCCCAGTAGAAAATCTTTCTGAAATGATGAAAGAGGAGAGAGGGTGTATTCGTAAAAGTTCTCTAGAGGAGCAGAACCCACAGGACATGTATATTGTAAAAGAGGATTTATCAGGTTGGCTCACACACTCAGTCGCTGTGTACTCCCAAAGTGGCCGCCAGCTCCAGGAGAGTGGGGGGGACCAGCAACTGCTCAGTCCAAGAAGCTGGAGCCTCAGAACACGAGGGACCAACGATGCAGCCCCAGTCCAAGACGGAAAGGCCTAGAAACTCCCTGGAAAGTCGTTGGTGAGAGTCCACATTGGGAGAGTGAAGGAGTTGGAGTCCAGTGTCCTTGGGTGAGAGCAGCAGCAGTTGATGTGGCCCCTCAGGAGGAATCATGCTGCCTCCCCAGTGCCATCAGGTGAGGGTGGCTTCTTGTCCTCCTCTATGCTCTAAGGCCCCACAGTTCCTGCCTGGGAGCCAGCTGGTCATGGACTTACTTCTGAAGTCCTAAGTCCCCAATAAATCTTTCTTCCTCTAAGTTGTATTTGTCAGGTATTTTGGTCACACCAATGAAAAAGCTGACTGAAAAGAGAGGGGAACCCAGGATCTTTGGCCTCATCTTCCTGCCACTCAGGAATGTGGTCTCTGCAGACAGGCGGAGAGAGCATAGCTGCTCTTCTGTGACTGAATTATTCAGAAGAATTTGGTTCACCCGGAATAACTTATAAAAATGAGTCATGGTTCACCAGAATTAAAAACTCTTTTACTTCAAAGAACATCATCAAGAAAGTGAAAAGGCGTGAGGCATGGTGGTGTACCCCTTTAATCTCAGTACTTGGGAGGCTGAGACAAGAGGATCACAGATTCCAGGCCAGTGCATAACCCTGTTTCAAAATAAAAAAACGTTAAAAAGGGCTGGGGGTGTAGCTCAGTGGGAGAGTGCCCCTGGGTTCAATCCCCAGCATCACAACACACACACACAAAAGTGAAAAGATCGTCCACAGAATGGGACAGAATATTTGTAAACTATCTGGTAAGGGACTTGCATCCAGAATATGTTCAGAACTCTCACAACTCAGTAAGAAAAAGACAAAAAACCCAATTTAAGAATTGGCAAAGGATTTGAGTAGACATTTCCCCATACAAGATATACAAATGGCCAATAAGCACATGAAAAAACACTCAACATTGTTAGTAGGAATGAAATAGAAACCACAGTGATATACCACTTCACTGGTATAACAGTCACTAGAATGACAAAAAAAACTGGGAAATTATAACTTGACAAGGATATGGAAATTAGGACCTAATATACTGCTGGGGGGATGTAAAATGGTGTGGCTGTACTGTGGAGTACTATTCAGCAAGATAAAGGAGTGAAGTACTGGTACATGGTCCAGCACTGGTGAACCTTGAAAACATTATGCCAAGCAAAGGAAGCCAGTCACAAAAGGCCACCCATTGTATGATTCCACTGATAGGAAGTGCCCCAAATCTATGGAGACAGAAAGTATACTCGTGCTGGCCTGGGGCTAGGAAGGGCGACCTGGAGGGTGAAGGATGACTGCTAATGGGTATAGCATTGTTAGTAAAAGTGTTTTAAAATTAGATTGTGGTACTGGTTATATACTAGAACCCACCAAACTACGTAGGTGCATCATAGGATATGTGAATTATATCTCAAAAAAAAGTGAACGAGGCACTTAGCAGATAAAATGGGAAACAAATTATTTTTAATTGAGTTATCTTAAAACATGAGTTGGGTGGTGATGACGGGCAGGTGGTCAGGAAGGACAGCATGAGCCCAACCATGGCTCGGCAAAGAGCTGGGCACCTCTTGGAGGACAGTCACCACCACATGCATGAGTCCCCGGCTTGGCTTTTCCTGCCCCGGCTGTTTGACCTGTGCCAAGTCATCCTGCCTCATGAGGTTCTATTTTCTTAGTCCTAAGGTGGAAAGGTGAGTTAAGGAAATACCAGCTGCTGTAACGGGTGAGCCTCCAAGTCCCCAGGGTGTGTGTGACACAGTAGAAGTTAATTCCTTATACAAAGTCCACTGCAGGGGCCTCTAGGGACAGGCATCTACCTCCAGCCAGTAGACGGAGGAGGACAGAGTGGGGACGGAGCACCACCTGCAGGAGGGTGGGCAGGCCAGGCCTGGGAGTGACACAGGTGCATCCTTTCCACCCCTTCCATAGGCCAGAACGCTGTCACATGATCCCACCTAGAGGCCGGGTCAGGAGATGCAGTCTCCTCCCAGGAATGTCTCTGGGGGGCAGGCAGCTGGGTCTGCTAGAGACAGATGTAGGGGTGTGGGGATGCAGGAGGGAGCTTGGCAGGCCTAGGGTGGGCAGAGCCTGTGGTCTGTGGTCAATGGGCCACGTTATAATCCAGCGTAATCATGAGAAGCCTTCTGAAGATTTGAAAGGCAAGATACAACGAACACCAAGCGCTGTGTGACCTTTGTCACAAGCCACG
The DNA here is from genome assembly GCA_004027185.1 of Glis glis. Lineage (NCBI taxonomy): Eukaryota > Metazoa > Chordata > Mammalia > Rodentia > Gliridae > Glis > Glis glis. Next base: position 11,299 of record PVJS01005483.1, read on the forward strand.
AGTTGGGGTAAAGTCTTTCAGTTGTGACTTGGCTTGGGCCATCTGAGACCACCTTCCGGTCGATTTTCAGCGAAAGAAGAAGCATGTTTTCACATGAACAGCTACCAACGATCAAATCACAGGACGGCAGCACTGCTTGAGGACCAGGTGTGTTGTCCCATGCAGGCCCTGGTGTGTCCTGTGTCGCCAGCGGCTTCTCTAGTGGTCTGAATGTGAGATGTCCACTTTCGCCAGGAGGCGCCGGTCACGGCCAAGCTGCCCAGAGCACTGTCCTAGGGAGCTGTTGCTATAGAGAAAATCTGATTGCATTCAGACGGGAGCTCATTAAGCCTGCATGTTCTTTGTCCTTGAGGCTGGGGAATGTCACAGGGGGCCCTTCTTCCTTGTGCCTGCTTGAGGCTGGTGGAAGGTAAATGTTCAACAGAGCTCTGTCTGAGCATGAAAAGAATGCCTTGTTCCTTCTGATCCCAGCCAGCTGCCTGGAATATGACTCAACAGGAAGCGCAAATGAGAAATTGATACGGTCGGGGCCATTGCAAATCACTGCAGACAGAAGGTCTGATTCACAGGTAGAGCCTGTGCCCCCTTCCCTGACCCATGCGTGCCACCGTCCTACCTGTGCCAAGGTGACAGCTTAACCAGAAACAACCAACAGGATGGATGCGTATACACAGAGAGATTGGCTTCAAGGAATTATGCAATTGTGGAGGCTTGGCGAGTCCAGGCTCTGCGGGGTAGGTGCTGAAGACCCAAGGAAGAGTTCAGTGCAAGCCTAACAGCCACCTGCTGGCAGAATTCCTTCGTGCTCAGAGGCTAGTCTTTCTCTTAAGGTCTTCCACTGATTGGATGAGGCCCACCCGTGTGAGGGAGGGCAGTCTGCTTTACTCAAAGACTACTGATTGGAATGCTAATCTCATCTGAAAAATGCCTTCACAGAAACATCTAGAATAAAGTCTGACTGAATCTCTGGGTGCTATGGCCTAGTCAGTTTAGCACATGAAATTAACCGCCACATGGTATGTATTCCAAGTGTGCTCATGGCAGTGGTGGCTGTCCTGAGAAGTGTGCGGACACCAGGCGTCCGGATGTGGCTCTTTCTCCTGCGTTCCCTGGGGATGGGACCTGGACCTCCAGGAGCCTCTGTGGCCTTGCAGAAACGCTCACTTTTACTGTGCTCCGTCTTGGTACTGAGAGTGACAGGTTTGTGATTCTCCCCAAGCTTAAATTGTGGACATGTTTTTTGGTTACTTTTACTTCTTTTTATATGCTTAGTGTCAAGGACAATGCTCGACACATAATAGGTGTTTGAGAAACATTTAGTGAATGAATAATAACAAACTCTCCTATAAGTCTTATTTCTGCTGCCGGTCTTTTTATATTTTTATTGGTGCAATGTAATTATCCATCATAGTGAGATTCAAAGTGATACAGACACACATGCACACACATGCACACATCACTCGGTGTAGTTCCCTCCATATGTCCCCCCTTCCTCCCTCTCCGTACACATTAGTGAGATTGGTAATGAAACCTTCTTGTATGGATGTAACCTTATTTGAACTGTTCTCTTCCTCAATCCTTGTTTTTACCCTCCCTGCCTCTCCTCCAATCCTCTTCCACTATTTTATGGTTTACTAATTTGACTGAAGTCTCTTTTGCTTACTATTTTTGTTCTAAGCTAGAAAAAAAATCAGAATATTCTAAGGGACTGACCAGGGTCATACTGCAGCTAAGTAGCCAAGTGGACCCCGGAAGCCACGTCTGGTCCCCGAGGTCCCAGGCCGGAGTGAGGACTCATTAACGTAAGGTGCCAGAGTGTTAATTACTAGGTTGGGAATGGTGGCGTTTAGTTTGGACGCGGGGCCTGATGCTGCTGGTGACCGTGGCCCCGACAACCAACACTTAGCGGGTGTTTGTCTAAGCTCTTCTCAGGCACTCGCTCATTCAATGCTCACAAGAGGGGTGCTCATAGGACACGCCTCAGGTGGCCTCTGTTGTCCTGCCCTCCCTGCCTCAGCTCTCTGGCTACTCTAGGCTCTGCAGAGCCTCTGCTCCCTTCCATCTTGCACACCCGGTTATTCTTTTCTTTAATTTTTCTATTTTTATGTGTTTTTATTGGTGCATTATAGTCTCACATCATAATGAAAATCTTTTTTTTTTTTTTTTGCGATACCGGGGTTTGAACCCAGGGGCGTTCTACCTCCGCGCTACACCCCCGGCCCTATTTTTTTATACTTTATTTTGAAACTGGGTCTCACGAAGTTGTGGAGGGCCTCACTAGGTAGAGAGAGAGAGAGAGAGAGAGAGAGAGAGAGACAGGGGGAGAGAGAGAGAGAGAGCTGAGGTTGGCTGCGAACCCAGATCCTCTGGTCTCCGCCTCCCAAAGTACTGGGATTACAAGCGTGCGCCACCATGCCTGGCCGATAATGAAAATCTTGTTGACAGTAACGTACATGCACACAGCCCTTGGCGCCCCGCTGCCTCCCCATCCCCCCCTTCCTTATACAGAGTACTGAGATTGACGTTGGTATATTCTCATATGTACACGTGGTCAATGGTAGTAATTCCATTAATGAGCCTCACTCTTCCCCTTCCCTTAGACCACCTCCCTGCCTCTGCTGAGGTTTCTCCTCCATTGTCTGGAGTCCCTTTGGTATCCCAATTACTCCCTAGCTTGCACATATTAGAGAAAACATACAACCCTTCACTTTCTGTGATTGTACACCCGGTTATTCTGACTGTGTGTTCGTGTTCTGAGTCCATTCTAGGGCTTCGTTGCTGAAATTATTGTGCTCGAGGTGAGGGGCTGGCGCCTCCCTCTCCTTTTCCGGGCCCTTTTTCCTGGTGGATACGGCAGCTCTCATTAGCGCATGTGCCTGGGTCGCTCAGGCCCGTGAGGTGGCCACCCCTAGTGAGCTGGGGCAGGAGGTTGGGTGTCCGGCAGTGGCGGTCACTGCACAGCGGTTACGCGCTGGACTCTGAGGCCCGGCCCTGGGTTTGCGTCCACATCTGAGAAGGACAAGCCAGGTAACCTTGGATACATTACCCGACTCCCCACACCTGTCCTGCTCACCCAGAAAGTGGGAAAAAGAGGCGTCCCTGCCTCGAAGTTACTGAGGTTGGATAAGATACTGTCTCCAAAGCCCTGAGCACCGTGCCTGCCTGGCACGTAGCAAGCCCTCAAGAAATGGCACCTGTTTTCATTAGGCATTTAATAAATGCCAAGGGGACCCTCTTGGCTGACTTTCTGCTTGTTCTAGATTGATTTTCAAGTTGTCCTTTGCTGAGCTGTCCTCAGTCACTGCAAATGTGCTCATTTTGTCTTCTGTGGAGGGAGGTTGGGGTCGGTCTTCTGTTGAGCAGCACAGCTGGGGAAAAGTCGTTTTCAGTAGCCAGGCCCGTAACTGGGTTAACCGCAGGGCAGGTACAGAGATCTGAGAACCTGGCTGGGAGAGTCTCCGGAGCCTGGCTCCAAGAAGGGCTTTAATGCTTTTGAACAGGCGATGACATTTGGTTGCTGGCTCCCCGCGCACTGTGGGAGACACGTGGAGAGTTCAGGTTGATTCGCCAGGACATTTGGGAGCGTTTGGGAACATAGACGCGGACGCTGGCCCAGCCCCAGTGCCTGTCATCCCGGCCTTTGATGCCGGCTTTCCCAAGCCAGGAGCCAAGCCGCGGCTAGGAGGAGAAATCCCAGGAAAGGCATCTGGGAGAGGGAGCTGCTTGCAGTTTGTCAGGACTCATTCCTTCTTGGAGTGAAGTTGATGGATGCTCACGGAGACCAGGGCAGCAACAAGCCAGTGATGGCTTCCAGGTTGCTGCGGGGTGGGAGCGGGCTGTCGGGCAGCATGTGCAGGCCCTCGTGGCAGATGGAACAGCCAGACACCTGCGGCAGCTTAGGATGGCCGGGGCTGGGAGAGCCACTACCCAACAGCGCTTTGTATGTTGCTGGACCCCACCACTAAGACACAGGCCCCCAGGGCCCCTGGGTGACCCTCCGCCGTTTGAGTCTGCAAGGCGATGCTGTCAATCACGGTGGATCTTTGTTATTGCAGGAGTCTATCGGTACGAATCCGCCAACTCGCTAACATTTATCAGTAACTGCACAATCAGCACTGTGGTTTGTGGACATGCACAAAAAATCGAGGCCCGATGGGCACATTTCCAGTTAACATCAGACAAGGCGGTCTGTGCTCTGCCTTCTTGCTTCAGCTCCCATCCTGGAAATAAGTGCCCTTTCCAGGGCTCATCAGGGCCACGTGTTTCGCACTTTTTACCTCTTTGTTGGTGATTTTGTCATTCGAAAGGGCTCTCAAGCACAGTGTACTAGTGCAAGAAGGCTGTGCTGTATTGCACACGAAAGATGTGTGTTGGGCAAGCTTCGTTCAACTTGGCAGTGCTGTCGGGTTCCATTACGATGAGTTCAAAGTTGAGAAATCAGCAACATGTATTAAATAAGGCCTTTAAACCAAAACACAGCAAAACAAGGTTTGTATCCATCGAGGTAACGAAAATGTGAGCAGTGGCTTACAGGAACCGGACCATGTGTTTGCCCTAGGATCAGTGGTTCCGAATTCACTAATTCAGCATTCGTGACAACTTTATAGAACGTAACTACCGTGAAGATGGGAATTGACTGGATTATGGGAACTTCAGGACTCATCGTTGCCTCCTCCAGGAAGCCTCCCACAGGCACGCCAGCCTCCCAGGATCTTCCCCCCCAGCCTGTCTTGCTCTAGAAAATGTACTGTGTCCACCACTGATTTGACACCTAACAGCACAGCAAGATACTCGACGTGTTCCCCATATGTTTTTCTTATGGTGTGGCAGTAGTGTGAGCTCCCGCAGGGCTGGGAATGTGTCTGAGATAATGTCTCTGTTCAGAGTAGGCCGTAAAATAGCGTTAGGTTTCTTCAGCAGATATGTGATTCATTCATTTGCTGAATTCTTTCTTATCTGACTCCCCAAACCTGACATATATACACACAGCACATATATACATACAAATGCACCTTAGCATATATACATGCACACGTACAAACATACTGGGGATTGAACCCAGGGGCATTCTACCTTGAAGCTATACCCCCAGCCCTTTTTATTCTTTATTTTATTTTATTTATTATTATTTTATTATTTAATTTAATTTTAAGTTTATTTTGCGGTACTGGGGATTGAACCCAGGGGCATTCCACCTCCAAGCTACAGCCCCAGCCCTATTTTTTATTCTTTATTTTGAAACAGGGTCTCACTAAGTTGCAAAATGCCTCACTAAGTAGCTGAGACTGGCCGCGAACCCAGATCCTCCGGTCTCAGCCTCCCAAGTAGTGGGATTACAAGCGTGAGCCACCACGCCTGGCTTTTATTCTTTATTTTGAAAGAAGGTCTCACTAAGTTGCTGAGGGTCTCACTGTGTTGCTGAGGCTGGCCGCAAACTTGTGATCCTGGGTCAGCCAAGAATTGGGATTACAGGCATGCACCACCATGCCCAGTGGATTCTTTCATTTAATGATCAAACTGATGCAGAACTAAACGAGTGAATGAATGAATGAATGATGACATGCTCACTGTGTGTGCTGGGTGCCACACACTCAGAGGAGGCAGTGAGGCCGTAATGATGAGGAAGTAATTATCAGGGCTGCTGTGATAGTGGGGAGCGGAGGCGCCTCCCCCTGTCCTAGGGAGAACGGGGCACACATCCAGGAACATTTGACAGTTGGTGGAGGAGTGCAGAAGGGCCCACCAGGCAGCACGAATAGACAAGCAGGCATGATAGGGAGCTACAGAGTGTGCAGCAGCAAGGGGGAGAGCAGCCCAGGGTGGGAGAGGGAGATGAAGGAAGCTGCACCCACATGCGGGTGGGGCAGGGCCCTGGAGACCAAGTGTTTGCATATTGAGAGCCTTCAGTTGCAAGAGACTTGGAGGGGGTTGAGCACTCAGGATTTTGTGTTTGAGCAGATACTTGGTGCTTAATTAACTCAACAGCAGATGTGCTTAGTCGGGAGCAGGTATCCGGCCCATGCTGGACAGCTGGGACTCCAGGGAACATGGCTCAGCTTGCAGCCCAGGGCGGGGGCAGGGTTGGACACAAGCATCTCCTTTCCCGGCCCCCAGCTAGGCATCGAAGCCAGAGTCTGTAGCAGATGGAGATTTTCTGGCCTGCGCCCAGCAGCTCCGTGGGAACCGCAGCCTGTGTTTCCTCCCCTGTGTTTCTGGAAACCCCAGGAGAGGCCGGGCCAGTGAGGTGGGGCTGTGTCCTTGTGAAGTGTGTCCTCTGGCGCTGAGGTCACGCTGGTGTGCGGCCAGCAGCCAGCCCTCCGCAGAGCTCCCCAGCAGTGGCGGTGCGGGTCCAGGAGGATGGTGCTCACCTTGTGCCCTTGCTGCGACCTTGGTGAAAGCCGTCCTTGTCTATGCAGGGGACAGTGGGGCGGCGCCCTCGCTCTCCCAGGCCTGTTGGCTGGCCCAGCTCACTGCACCAGCCCCCATGTCCAGCACCAGCCCCTTCACACACACACATGTGCACATACCTTACCATACATACACATACTTGCACACAAACACCTTACCATATACACACAGACACACACGCACACAAACGCACCTTACCATACATACCCACATAAATACATGCACCAAACACACCTTACCATACATATACACATATCACACACACAGACTAACCTTACCATACATACACAAACACATACACAAACATATGCACACAAACACCTTACCATACATACACACATGCACACACACACAAATACACCTTACCATACATACACACACATCACACATACACACAAACATATCTTACCATACATATACATACACACACGTACACACACACAAATACACTTTACCATACATACATACACATGCACACAAACACACCTTACCATACATATACATAGCACATATATATACATACACACATGCACACAAACACACCTTACCACACATATATATAGCACATATATATACATACACACACACACACAAACACACCTTACCATACATATGCACACCACACATACATACAAACATACCTTACCATACATATACACACACACGTGCACACACACAAATACACTTTACCATACATACACACACATGCACACAAACACACCTTACCATGCACACACACATAAACATATGCACACAAACACACCTTACCATACATATACATAGCACATATATATACATACACACATGCACAGAAACACACCTTACCATACATATACAAACACACACGCACACACACACAAATACACCTTACCATACATACACACATCACACAAACATACCTTACCATACATACATACATATTACACACAAACACACCTTACCATACATATACACAGCACACATATAGGTACATACATGCACATAAACACACCTTACCATATATACATACACATACCACATATACATACATACCACACACATGCACCCCAGATAACACACATACACACAAACATACCTTACCACATATACACACGTACCATGTATACACAGCACACATATACATACAGACACACCTTACCTTAAATACATACACACAGGCACCCCACACAACACACATATATACACAGAAACTCATTTTACCATACATGCATACATACACTACACACACACATACCATACACAGCACAACATATATACACATCGCACACACATCACACAAACATCATCACATACTGCAAATATACTATACACACACTATACACATGCCACACACACATTATGCCCACTGTGCATCACACAGTACACACACAAATACAAGCACCACCTGTATACCTACGTGCACACTCCACACAAACACCCATACACACTCCTCCCCCAGGTTTATAGATACATACACCACACACACACACACACACACACACACACACACACACACATACACACACAAGCATGCACCATGGGGCGGCCTCTTCCCTGGGCTGCAGCACCAGCCCTCTGTGCTCCTGTTTCCTAGCGCTGTCTTCCACCAGGCTCTGCCACCTCTCGCCCTCTCTGTTACAGGACCCGTGGCCTGAGACTGAGGGCCAGGCCATGGGAGGTCCTGGCTGCACACGTTCCTGTTTAAGAGGCTGCCCCTTCCCTCCACAGTGGGCTCTTTGGGGCGTCCAGTGAGCCGCCGATACCTCTGTCCTGGGGCATCCAGTGAGCCGCTGATTCCTCTGTCCTAGTCTCCTAGGGGAGCCGATACCCAGTGCCTCTTGGTCCCCACCATGTGCAGACACAGTGGCTGTCCCCAGCCCTGCACAAGGACCTGCAGCAGGCGCAGGACAGTCTGTTAAGGAAGGCGGGGCACCTCGGCTCCCTCTACAGCTGTGTTGTCAAGGAGACAGTGACTTCTGGAAGGACGAGCAAAGAGCAGTGAGCCCTGCGTCTCCCAGGCAGCGCGGCTCCTCAAACACCACCCTGTTCTTCCTTCACACCGGGCCCAGGCCGCAGCTGCTCTTGTCCATCTACAGGTGAGAAGAGTGCATCTCAGAGAGCCCGTCGCACTCTAGGGCTGTCATAACAAAAGCCCGGGGACTGGTGGCTGAGCAGCAGAAATTACCTGCTCGCACACAGCTCTGGAGCTGGAGTCTGAGGTCAAGAAGGGGCCGGCAGGACTGGCTTCCTCTGAGGGCCGAGGGGAGGGTCTGTCCCAGGCCACTGTCCTTGGCGCATGGATGCCACCTGCTTACTGCGTCGCCACATCATCTTCCCTCTGGCAACTCCAAAGCGCCGCACAGCCGTCCTGCGGAGGGCTATCTCCCGGGCGCTCAGCTCTTTGGGGCGATTGGGGCGGAAAGGACTTGACGAGAAAAGAGGGACTAGAATGGGGCCTTCCCATTCCTGCCGATGACTCTATGGCCCTAACTCCAGGATGGCGCCCTGTCCCCAAGACAAGAAACTGGTGCCAGGGAGACTGCCTCCTGTGGCGCATACGCAGAGGGCCGTGTTGAAGGAGAAAGGGATTTGGGGGTCAAGTTCCGGCTCTGAAACTTCCTAGCACTGTGGACCTGGGCGCATACCCCAGGCCTCACATCTTTGCTGGAGAGATGGGGACAGCGGTGCCTGCGTGTCAGGATGCGTGGTGACGAGTCACCCAAGCCCAGCTGGAGCTCCTGGAGGTGACCTGAACACAGAGGGAGTAATATGCTGTGGACTTCAAGGAACAGGGATGGGGCAAGCTGCTGGCTGGGCGGGGTGCAGCCGAACCCCAAGAGAAGGGACTTGAGCATCGCTAGCTCTTTCCCTCCTCTCTGCATTGTGTCTAAATCTCTCCTATTTTTGGATGGATTTTCTCTTGAACTAGTGCTCCAGTTTAATGCTCATACCTTCAGTCTTGGGAGAGACTCCTGAGTCCGAAGTTCCCAGGGCAGAAGCCAGGGTCCCGTGTCTCCTAAGCCAGTCTATCTGTGAGCGACAGGGGCGGGTTGTGGCCTGGAATGTGGAGTTGTATTAGAACGTGGTAGCTCAGCACCCCTGGAAGTCCCGTGGCTGGAGCAGGGGGACAAGGAGGCAGGCTCCAAAAAAGGTTTGAACACGCCATCAGCGCCAGACCTGGGATGATGCTCACGAGCTCATTAGCCAACTGCCTGGTTGCAGAAATGTCAGCGCGCTTGTCCCTCCCCCCCTTAAGTAATGCAAGTTATTCAAAAGAGAAGATTAACTTGAATTAATGAGGTCCAGTTAACATATGTCGAACACTTAAGCAGATAATTATTCTCTGAACAAAACCTTTCACACGGCACCTGCTGCGTCTGTGTCAAAGAACAGACAACTTCATTTACAGCCGGAGACCTTCGCCTCCGAGTGAGTGACTGGAAATCTGTCCTTTGTAGAGGAGAAAGAAGGAAAGTGAATAAAAGCAGTAACAAGTATCTCCTCCTCTGGGGCAGGGACTCCGCAGTTGTCTTGTTGGCACAGGAGAGTCTAAAGCAGCCCTAACCCTCTTGCCTTTCCTTCGCGTGGTTTCTAGAAGCCTTTGTGTAAGCTTCATCCCAGATGGAAAAAGCTTGCATCCCAAGCGAATTTATGAGACCCACTGGATGGCTTCAAGGCTCTCACTGGAGCACCCCTTCCTCCCAAGAAGCATGCGCATGGGGTCTCAGGACACCCCAGTCATTGTTAGACAACCTCCTACTGTTCCCTTGGGAGAATGCAGTCATGGGAGAGACCCACTGTCTGTGACGCCCACTGGGTCATCAAGCTCCTGCCCCACGCCCACCCAGGAAGTACCTGGGGCTCACGTGGGTGCAGTACACCCAGGAGACCTCCTCCCGCCATCCCCACTGTCCCCGTGTCTGCTTTCTTTGCAAAGTCTGGCCTGGCCCTGTGTCTATTATGTGCCCCATGCCCTGTTCAACTTGGCTTTTAAATGAATAAATTAAGGGACCCTGCAGCGGAGAATCTGGTGGTCTTTCTGGTCATTTACATGTCTTGCACGGTTCCGCATGGAGTGGACACGGCGGAGATGAAGAGCCGGGAGGAGCGAGGTGGGATGCGCTGTAGGAGGCACAGGGAGCACAAGGCGCCACTCAGTGGTCCTGGAGAAGGTGTTGAGTGCGTCTTTAAGTGTAAAGTGCTGCAGTTGTCTGTTGAGCCACAGAGCTGCTGGTTGTAATGTCCTCCCCCGAGATTCACTGTCGCTGACAAAACAAGGAGACTCCCCTCCGTTAAGCCTCGTGAAGCTGGCCAGGGCGTGTTCTTGCATGAATAGAGTTGGGTTCACATGATACCAGGAGCACTGTGAAGCCCTTCCTAACGGTGCTGAGGAGGGGGTGGCAGGGACTCGGTCAGTGCCTGCGGGGAGGAGAGTGTGGGGTGTCATTTCCTGTGTAGCCACCCATATAACCACCGCACACCCACTGGAAGGAACACAGCTCCAATGAGGTCTGCCCACTTGTAGCTGGACGACTGTAGGCAAGTTTCTTAATGTCCCGGTTACTTAACAGTCTCGACACACGCCACCCTCATTTCCAACACTAAGAGCAGCTTCAGGGGTTCCTAAAGCACCCTCCAGGTCCAGCGACCCTGCCAGTAGAACTCATAGAACTACTGAATGCTCCTAGGTCACAGATATGGTTTATTACACGGAAAGGATGTAATTAAACTAAGCCAAAGCAAGAGGTACCTAGGGCAGAAACTGGGAGGATTTTGAAAAGCAGACAAGTCCCTGGTCTCTTCTCTGCAGAGTCAGAATAGTTACCCTCCTGTCGTCAGTGTGTGACAATGGGCATGGGGTACTGCCAACCAGGGAAGCTCATATGAGCTTCTATTGGGGTTCGATTACCAAAGCACGATTGATTGATTGGCCATGTGGCTGAACTCGGCCTCTAGGTTGACTGATGCTGTGTGACCCAAGGTCTCCACCCTCAATCGCACGGTTGGTCTTTCCTGTATGGCCGGCTTCCATCAAGGGTGGCCAGCCCTACAGCAAGATCGGGTGTGAGCTGGGTGTGGTGGCACATGCTTGTAATCCCAGTACTTGGGAGGCTGACACCAGAGGATCCGGGTTCACGGCCAGCCTCAGCTACTTAGTGAGGCCCTCCGCAACTTAGTGAGACCCTGTTTCAAAAATAAAGAATAGCCGGGCGTGGTGGCGCACGCTTGTAATCCCAGTACTTTGGGAGGCAGAGACCGGAGGATCCGGGTTCACGGCCAGCCTCAGCTCTCGCTCTGTCTCTCTGTCTCTCTGTCTCTCTGTCTCTCTGTCTCCTTAGTGAGGCCCTCCGCAACCTCGTGAGACACGGTTTCAAAATAAAGCATAAAAAATAGGGCCGGGGGCGTAGCGCGGAGGTAGAACGCCTCTGTGTTCAATCCCTGGTACCGCAAAAAAAAAAAAAAAAAAAAAAAGAATATAAAATAGGGCTAGGGGTGTAGCTTGGAGGTAGAATGCTCCTGGGTTCCATCCCCGGTACCGCAAAAAAAAAAAAAAGATCGGGTGTGGTCCTCCAACCAAAACAGAGACCTCTGATCAGAAGTGGAAGCCAGATAGAATGGGACTTAGAAGGGACTCCTGACAAAGAAAAAGAAAACTTTAGATGAACAAAGAAGGTGACCTAACTGAGGGAGTTGGGAGCGGAAACACACTATAGTACATGATGTATATACACACACTTATAAGACTCAATCACTATGCGGAGCACGAGAGGGAGGGAGGGGAAGGGAATAGGGTGGGATTTGAGGGAGGGCTAAATGAGCAATGTGTGCATGCATGATGCTGCTACCCTGATGTGTATCAAAATGTAAAATTACAATGCACCAATAAATGAATAAAAAAAAAAGCCTCTCAGAAGCCAAGGGCGAAGGCCAGACCTCTCTTTGGGCAAGGCCAGCTTCCTTACTGCTCAGAAGCAGTGGTGGAACCCGCCGTGGCTGCCTGATGACTGTAGGTGACGGAGGTTCAGGTGCAAGGCTGGGCTCCGCCCTCCATGCGCTGCCATGGGCCAGTTCTCAGCAGCAGCTCTTGTTTGCTCTTTATGCCAACGCTGCGATGCCCTGGGCTGCTGTTGTCCCCACTCTTGCCCGCCCCTTGCCTGCCATGGCAGGCCACCCGCCTCCGGAGCACCTACCCTGACCCCTTCTGCACACAGGCAGCTTTGGTTTTAACTCCTTAAAAAACATTCGTTAGTGGCTGCCCTAGTTCAGATGGCCTGCTCAGCACCCCCTGGGGTGCCTCTGGTAATTTCCGGCCCCTTGGAGAGGAAGGACCACCCCGTGTCCCTGGGTCTTGGGGCCAGATTCAGCCAGAGCCGGAAGGAAGAGGCGAAAAGCCAGATTGCAGCCTGGAGGGAAGTTATTTTTCAATCAAGTGAGGCTTTGCCTCGATAATCCTTCTCCTCCGCAGAAAACTCAGCTCAGCATGAAGACCGCTGAGGCCTGGGTTGAGGACCTGGGCCTGCAGCTCTGAGAATAAGCCCAGTGAAGAGATGTGTCTCAGCAAACACCCACGCCCCAGAGAGTCCCAGCTGCTCCTGGCTAAAGGGAGACAGAAAAGTGCGGAAAGAGGGGCTGTTCACCTGCAAAGGTCAGAGTCCTCTGTGAGACACGGTTGTTCCTGCAATAGGGGCCGCTATATCAATGACTTAGAAAGCTTCTATTGCCTGCAAAATCCTGAGCACCAAGCCCCCTTATGTCTCTCGGCCTCAGTTTCATCAGCTGTGAAATAGAGATGACAGTCAGGCATGGTGGTGCACTCCTGGAATCCCAATATTTGGGAGGCTGAGACAGGAAGATCGCAGGTTTGAGGACAGCCTCAGCAATATAGTGAGACTCTCAGCAACTTAGTGAGAGCCTGTTTCAAAACAAAAAAAGGGCTGGGGGTATAGCTCGGAGGTAGAATGCCCCTGAGTTCAATCCCCAATACCACAAAACAAACAAACAAACAAAAAAGAAAGAACGAAAGAGAGAAAGTAAAAGAAATAGAGATGATAATACCCGTCTTGCAAGGGCCCAGCACAGAGCACACACTTAATGAATATAAGCTCCTAATATCCATGCTCAAGGGTCTTAGATGACTTTGGGGTTTTAGATGCTCCTGGCTCTGTAATTACTTGAGTTCTGTTTATGACATTGAAGACATTCAGAATTGAGCAGGTAGAGAGAAACGTGTTTTAAAGAGTGCAAAGACCGCTTGACTAGGAGATGAGTCCCTTTTTACTACATCTCTGATTTTATGGGGTCGGTGGTGAGAATATGGAATTCACATCGCAGCCAGGAGGATTGGACTCCATCCACAAAACAAACGTCAAAAGCAGAAGCTTGTCAACACGCAGCATGGCGGGCGGCGGTCCTTCGTCAACATCTAAGAACTGACAAGATGGACATTGCCCTCGGCCCTTCACCACCTCTCCCGCCACCCCACCCCCACACACGCAGACGCCAAAGGCAGGCACCCCGCCACAGGGGAAATAACAAGTACGCTCAGGAAATCTCGGGGTTAGAGGGGGTGGCGCTTGGCTCCCCGTGATCCCTGGAGCAGATTTCCTGTTCTGTCGTCAAGGACCAGCCCTCTCCTAATGCCTTTTCAAGATCTCCTGGTCACTGCCACCTTTCCTGGAGCCTGTCCTTTCCATTGCACCCCCCACACCTGCTCACCCCCCACCCCCACACACAAACATTTGGCGCATCATCAGGAGACTTCTGTCCAATCCCCGCAGGTTTTTCGAGGCCCCAAGCAATATACAGTATTTACGAGACCTTGCTTATGCCCTAATCTCCTGCATTCATTCATTCTTTGCACCCTGAGGTTGGAGACAGGCTCCCTGGCTTAACGGGTGACCTCCAGGGAAGTTAATCTGCAGAGCGGTCGGGTCTGGACGACAAACTCCTTGCTCTCCAGGCTAAGTAACTGTTTCTGTTTCTGGCTTTCAACTCTGCAACCCATATTTACTGAAGTTGCTTGGCTTTTTTGAGCAGAACTTAAATGCTGGGAACAGAAAGAGGGAGAAGACAGCACCGGCAGCTTGTGTCTATAATGGGCCCGCTGCGCCATCCCGTCTTGAGTAATTTTCCTATGGCTTCGTGAGAGTGGAGGCGAAAGGGCTGAGTAGGTTGTAAGATGCTACAGAAACGCAAGGGCCCACAGGTGTTTATGTATGAAAATGCATATTACTGCAGTATTTATAATAACCAGAAGCACTTGGAATGGGTCTCAATCTCCAACACTAGGGGTATGGTTGGTAATGTTCACCAGCACAAACTATGAGTTTGTAATAACAAGAGGATTGTGTTCAACTGTGAGTAACAAACACCTGACTTATAGTGACTTCTCCAAAGAGGATTTGTTTACTGTTCACAATAGAAGCCCAGAGATAGGCAGCCAGACCAGATCGGGGGCCCTGAGGAGTCGTGGAGGAACCAGCTACTTCTCACTGCTAAGAATGAGCAGTGGCTACTGTGTTTTCCAAGCGCATAGCTCCATTCCAGGAAGGCAGAGAGCGAAAGGAAAAGAGGCACGCACCAGGGTTCTCTCTGTCTTGTAAAGAACATTTCTTGGAAGCCCCACCCACTAATTTCTACTTCTACTTCATTGGCCAAACTCTGTCACAGGGCTACCCCGAACTGCAAGGGAGACTGGGAAATGCTCATTCTTAAACTAGGAAGATTGCTGACTCAAAACGGGGCTACTTAGAGGGGAGAAATAGATGTTGGGAGGCAGCCAGCAGTGGGTGCCACAGTGCACCCCATTAGCTCCCCATCTTCCCTACACCTACATATCCCTGTTCCCAGACACAGGCCCGATCTCCTTCCTGAGGGAGAAAACCACAAAGTTTCTTTGTGCTGCAACAGCCAAGGCCTGAATCCAGGATTGTGAAAGACCGTGCCAAGTTCCCCACCAGGTTGGAACGTACCTGGTTCCTCATGCTTATATACTTGAGCTTAGTCAAAAGGCTGAGAAGCAATTCCTTGTGCTCTACAAACTCAAAGACAAGTTCTAGCACAGTCAATACACAGCGATGAAGAAGGATCGAGATTAATGGGACCCACAACAACCACCATTCAGGAGAGGGGAGAAGAGAGATCGGGTGGGCAGCCAGCAGAACCCGCCATACACGACACCACGCTGCAGACGCAAAATTATGTTTCAAAAGCAAGCAAAATTAAAAACAAACAAAAAAAAATGAAAGAGTGGAAGGGAATAAGTTCTCCTAGCATAATTTAGTCCATGTGACTTTCTCTTTCGTATTTCCCATTTATCCCCGCTATGGTAGACATCTAACAATTTTAGAAAAAGACCATTCCTATCCAGACTTGGTAGTGCGTGCCTGTAATCCCAGTAGTTGGGAGGCTGAAACAGGAGGATCACAGGTTCAAGGCCAGCCTTGGCAATTTAGTGAGGCCTTCAGCAACTTAGCAAGACCCTGTTTCAAAATAAAAAAAGTAAAAAGGGCTGGGGGTGTAGCTCAGAGAGAGAATGCCCCTGGGTTCCATCTCCAGTATCACCACCACCAAAAAAAAAATCGTTATCAGATATTATGTATGTAAATATTTTCCCCCAGATGGCATTGAGGACAAAAGAAATCACACCACTCACAGGGTGGAGCACGAAGTAATTATTTTTTAATACAACTTAAAGTTTCTGTCAAATATATGCACATGGTTGAAAAAATGAACTATTCAGGAAAACTTGTAATAAAAAGCAATTGTCCCTACTCGGGGCGTCCTCCTCTTCAGGCTCACTTGCTCGCCCAGGGAACCCCTTTCACAGCTTTTTGACTTTGAAGACAGATTTCTTCCCTTGTAGGCTAGAGGGCAAAAACTGACTAAAATATTTGAAATTGCTCAAAACACAGCCACTGGAAGTGTGCGTCCATCTCGAGAGGGACCCCAAGGTGGCGGGCATCATTGCCAGGGCAGGGACCTACTTTGGAAGGATCTAGAATGTTGCTGCTAACAATTTCTGCCCTGGTTTGTGGGGAAGTCTGCAAATCAAACTGTGAGTGACAAACGTCTGGTGTCCCCGGCAAGGGTAAAGTCGGTGGGCAGTGCTGTGTAGTGGTTAGGGACATGAGCTTTGGGGCCCAGCTAGGTTTGAAACCTAGTTTCTGTCGCTTGCTATATGGGTGACCTAATTTCTCCCTGCTTTTGGTTAGCCCATCTGTAAAATGGGGATCAGAAACGTTCAGATCAAAAATGCTTTGATAGTTTTTATTTTATTTTTTTTTGGTGTGTATGTGTGTGCTACTGGGGATTGAACTTGGGGCATTCTACCTCTGAGCAATCACCCCCAGTCTGATTTTATTTATTTTTAAATTTTGAAACAGGGTTTTGCTAAGTTGTTAAAGGCCTTGCTAAGTTGATGAGGCTGGCCTCAAACCTATGATCCTCCTGTCTCAGCCTCCCAAGTACTGGGATTACAGGCATGTGCCATCATACCTGGCTTTGCTGTTCGTGTGTGTGTGTGTGTGTGTGGTACTGGGGACTGAATTCAGGGATATTACCTCTGAGCTACACCCCCAGCTGTTTTCATTTTTTAATTTTGAAATAGGGTCTTGCTAGGTTGCTGAGGGTCTCGGTAAATTGCTGAGGTTGGCCTAGAACCTGTGGTCCTCCTATCTCAGCCTCCCAAGTACAGGGATTACAGGTGTGTGCCACTATGCCCGACCTTTGCTTTTTTTTTTTTTAACAGATATTAACTTATTTAAATTTCCTAATTGTTACTGCCCTAATTTTGGCATTTTTGTATTTTTCTAAGATTTTAGTTATGTTTTCTTACTTTCAGGATTCAATTATTTATTATTACTTAACAGTTTTATTATTTATTATTTTTATTATTATTTAAACAGTTTAAGTCGGGATCCAAATAAGCGCTGTACATCGCAGTGGGCTGTGTGTCTCTTAATCTCTTACTATTTCCCTTCTTCTGTTTTTGGCTTCCTTTCTTTTTTATATTTGGTACTGGGGATTGAACCCAGGGACATTTTACCTCTGAGCCACACCCCCAGCCCTTTTATTTTTTATTTTGAATCAGGATCTCACTAAGTAGCTGAGGCTGGCCTTGAACCTGTGATCCTCCTGTCTCAGCCTCCCAAGTACTGGGATTACAGACATGCGCCACCACGCCTGGCTCTCCTCTTTTTTCATTTGCAATTTGCTTGTTGATGGAATTAGCTAGAGTGCTTTGGATCTGAACCAGCGCAGGAGAGCATGATTAAACTGAAAAGTTGGACTGACTTAGAGTGCTGGGGTCTTAACAAACCTCAGGGCAGGGGCTGGGGGTGCGGGGGAACAGGCCAGAGCGGGGGCTCCTCTGTGCGTCTTCTCCTCTCGTTCTCCCACCTCTCGTCTCCTTGTCCTCTGTCTCCGTGTCCTCTCTTCTGGCCTTCTCCCTGGCCCTTTGTCCTCCAGTCCGACTGGCAGCAGATGGCCCCCAAGCATCCCTCCATCCCAGGGGCTGGCCAGGATCACATACCCATTCTGAACTCCCGAGGAAGAGCCTCAGGCTCGACCTTGAGCCAACAACGCGACCCACCTGTCCTTGGCTTCCAGGCCCACTGCGCTTCCTGCATGACCCGCGGCCAAGAGGCACCGCCATCCAAGGGGGTGCATGCCACAGTGATGACACCTGTCTCCTGGGGTGGCCGGGTTGGAGAAAAGGCTGCGGCGTGCACAGGATGAGCCCCTAGTCCACGGCAACTGTAGCAAACACAGGCAGCCGGCCAGAACCCCTTTGGGGTCAGGGAAATCACTTTGCCCACAGTGGTGCCACAGGGCATGGCACCCCTCTTCTCCCTGAGTCCCAGCACTCGTTCATTTAAGCCCGGTGCCAGGACGCCAGACCCTGGACCAGGTGCAGTACTTGGCTACCACCCACTGTGTCCCCGGGGGGGCCTGTTACGTGGCCAGGCCTGTCCTTTTAGTACCTGAGTCTGGTGCAGAAAACACTGGCTGGGGAGAAATCCCTTCCTGGGAGCCAGCCTCTGAGCAGCACCCTGGGGTGCTTTGATCCCAGGTCAGACCCCACTGGTGTGGCTGTAGTGACTGTGCATCCAGGGGCGCATCCTCAGCCACGCCCGTTCCTCAGTACCCCACCCAGGCTCTCCTTAGGGCCTGCGAGTCCTGCCTGGGGCTGTCACTCACATGAGCGCTGGCTTTGTCAAGTCTTAGGCAGCCTCTGGGAATCTGAGACCCAAGATTTTGGGGACACTTCCAACCAGAGGAGAATGTGAGGCATCTGGCTTTTCCCATCCCAGTTCGCGGTCTTCACCTGTCTTGCTCTGGACAGGGATGTGATCCACACAGTGTCACTCTTGGTTGGCAGGTAGAAGTTGTGAATGGGATTCCTGCCAGGCTTTGTCCTGCCCCTTTCACTTGAGGCAATAGGAACTACTGTCTTTGTCTCTGGTGCGGATTCCTTCTGTCCCCCACCCGTGGGCCTCGGGGCCTGCCCTCCTCCATGCAGTCCCACTGTGCCTGGGATTTCCCCAGCCTTAGCACTGAGCATCCCACTGGAGCCCCTTGGTCCTGGGCACACAGGGACAGCTGTCACCCTGATGCTGGAGACCCTGGCAGCTGACTAGCTTTCGCGTGCACCTAGAAACACTGGTGTTTGAAGGGAGCATGTGGGTTTTATTTAAGACAGATGTGCCTGAAAATGCAAATCAAGGTCTTGTGCGAGAGGTTATGTGTGTTTAATCTCCTTTTTAAAAATAGCTGAATGCAGGCAGTCGAGCTAATCCTTCGGGTTGGGCCTGTCAAGCTGTTCCCCGGGATAGCCCACCGGGTCGGCCTTTGTTCTGCAGTTGAGCTAACGCGAGGCATGACTGCAGGAAGGGTCTGCGCTGAGTTTGCTTTGAAGGGTGGCCTGGGGAGACCCTGCTCTGTGTGGCAGGGCCAGACTCTCCCCTGGCTGTACCGCCATCTGCTGGGCATCGCGTCCTGTCTCTGAGACTCAGTGTCCCCATCCACACAAGGAGGCACCATTGCCTGCCTCTCCCGGCTGTTGGGACGACTATCAGGCTTCATAAATAAATGCTGGCTCCCTCCTTTGCTGCCCTCCTCCTTGTGCTGGGGCCTAATTGACACTCCAGACAGGTGGTAGCAGGGTGGACACCTCTGCCACCACAAACTCGAAGAGACAGGGGCCGAACTCAGTGAACGTCTGTGTCTCACTCAACAGTCCACAGTGGCATTCCTCTATGGCAACCCTTGTCCAGGAGAGACTTGGAATCCCGAGCCCTTCCTCCTGTGCTCCTGTCCTCTAGAGCCTCGGAGTCACCTCTGGATAGTGGTCACAAGGCACGGAAGCTAGCCTGGGAGCTCTGCACAGGCCACATCTGCAAGTGCAGGCCTCCAGCTCACCTGCATTCCATGCAGCCCCCTCTCACCTGCACGGGAGGCTGGGAAATGTAGTACAGCCGTGTGTCCAAGAGGAAAAGGAAATAGGGTCTGGCAGACACATGATAGTCTCTGCCACAGGAAGTGTGGCTGCCTAATTTACTGTCTGTGAGGATCCAGTATTGGCATCACCCTCCCCACCGTTAATGAACATCTCTCTGTATTGCCAAACCAGGATTCCGTGAGGATATTGTGGTTTGTTTTATGCAGAAAGGGAGTCTGGTTTCAAACGAGTTTAGTTCAAGTGAAGTTAAGCCAATTACCAGGGCCTTAAACATACTGATAATAGCCTGGCGTGGTGGTGCACGCTTGTAATCCCAGTACTTGGGAGGCGGAGACAGGAAGATTGCAAGTTTGCAATCAGTCTCAGCTACTTAGTGAGGCCCTCCGCAACTTAGTGAGACCCTGTTTCAAAAAAAAATAAAGAATGCAAAACAGGGCTGGGGGTGTAGCTCGTAAACAGAATTCCCCTGGGTTCAATCCCCAGTACCACACACACAAAAAAATCAAACATACTAAAAATAAATACACACAAGAGGGGACAGAGTATTCCATATGTCCCAAACTTATTAGCCTCCTTTGTTGAGAGACATTTTAGAACTGGTACTCTGCAGAGTATGGTTCAGAAAACATTGCTTTAGAAGTTACTCAAGTCAGTATTCAGAAGGCAGAGGACTTTCAAGAACATACTGATGAAAAAAAAATCACAAAAACCTGTGTTTCTCAGTGGAGTTTTAGTCCTCCAAGGATCATGCCTTCAGTGGCCCAGAAGGTGAGCCCTCATGGGATGTGCAAAGGAAATTCCCTCCCTCCCTTCCTTCCTTTTTTCCATCTCCATCTCTCCTCCATCCATTCTTTCTTTTCAAACCTGGCAAAGGAAACCGATGAGCACAAGGTCGTGTCCTAATATTTATGGTTGAGTGTAGTCATCGATGCCTGCTGACTAGGTGCGTGTGGGAATGATTTGAATGGTACCACTTAAATCCCCATCTCCACTGGGCCAGACACCTTGGGGCAGCCTGCCTGGACTGGGCCTGTCGCCCTGGCCTGCCCGTTTGGGTAAATGGTAAAGTCCCCATTCCTCAGCTGGGGTTTTTATGGCAGGCTGGCGTCATCTGTCATAAATCAAGGTAGGCTGAGGTTTAGCACTGAGGTTAGACAGAATCACTCTCAGGAAAACCGAGAGCGGGTTTATTTTTTTATTTTAGTTACAGGCACCAGCCCTATATATATATAGCTTAAAACTTAATTTGGTGTGTAATTGGGACTAGCTCTTTGGAGCCCTGGGTTATGTGTTTTGGAGCGGCCGAGAAGCAGGGCCACTGCGGGGCAGGACGTGGTATGTTAATTGGTGGCCTCTGGGACCTGTGAGTGAATTGGGTCTAAGTCCCCAGTTAGAATGAGCTCGGCAGTTTTATTTGAGTCTCTGCGGGCGTGGATTGGGGAGACCACTGGTTTTCGTCGGCTGGAGCAGATTACTTGCTCTTCACCTTGATGCCCATGAGCACAGCCCCCGCCTGCAGGAGGGACAGAGGGCAGAGGGTGCAAGCCACCCTGCTGGGCTGGCCTGCTGCCCCACACCCTGATCTGTGGTAGTCACATGCTGCTCGGCCTGTGGTCCCAAAGAGGGGTTTGCATTTTATTACCAAAGTCTCGATAAAAGGGACTTGGGTCAGAGCAAGCATTCTGGGAGGAAAAACAAAGGAAATTAAATGCACACTCACTGCTGGAGACAAGCACACGGAGGTCTTGACTTTAATACCACCAGGGCCGATGGGGGAAGCGGCCCCCAGGAGTCGGAACCGAGGGAGTTTGGCCTGGTATTCCTACAGCCTGGCCCCTCGCCCGTTTAAAAAGAAATTGCCATTTAATTTGTTTCTGAGTTTTATTTCTCAAGTGAACCAGCATGGGGCCATGTAATGAGGCTGTGTTTCTGGGAGGTGTTGAAAGATGGAGAGAGGAGCGAAACCGCCGAGCGGGCGGCGTGGGGAGCAGGGCGCGGGCCCCTGCACTGAGTGCCACGGAGGGCGGGAGGGCAGGCGGCCCCTCCAGGGCTGGCTTCTCCTGCATTGTCCGTGGGGCAGGAGGTGCCATCCTGTGATCTGGTGGCAGTCCAGCAAGCCAGGCCTCCTCACTGTGACCCAAGAGAGGGCAGCCAGGCCGGGCAGGTGGAAGGAGGCTGAGTGGCTGCAATGAGCCAGCAGGACCCTCTCCATGAGGGGCGCCGAGAAAGGCGGGCATTTGACCAGGAAGGAGAATGAGTTTTCTAGTCAGTGGGAAAAGCCAGCTCAGACCAAGAATGGGAAAGTGCACGGACGAGTTCTCCAGTGGTCATTAATACAGTTGTCCCTCAGTGTCCATGGGGTCGGTTCTAGGAGCCCCGTGGACACCAAAATCAGTGGACACTTGAACCCCTTATATGAAATGGTGTTCATAGAACCTATATAGCCTCCTGTATACTTTGTCATCTCTAGACTACTTATAACACTTAATGCAGTATAAATGCTGTGTAAATAGTTGTCTGTACATGTCCAAGCAGATGCAATCTTTTTCTGAATATTTTTTATCTGGTTGAATCCAAGAATGCAGAGCACACAGATACAGAGGGCCGGCTGTGGATACGCTTAGGCAAGAGATTTCTGGACCAGGGAACGTCAGAGGAACCGAGGCGGTCACCAGCAGGGGCTGCACCTGCCCACTGTGCCAGGAAGGCTCTCTGTGCAGCGCTGTGCTTCGCAGGGAACAGCGCCTGGGTACAGGAGCAGGCGTGTGCTAGGGTCTCATCCCTGCACAGAATATGAGTGCAGGTTGCAAAGGGCAGCGCCTCCGCCGCCCTGCTGTCCCCACCATTCCGGACAGAGTAGGTGGGAGGGGGCCTTTGCCCTCCACTGACCCTCTCTGCCAGATGACCATGCAGGCCCAGTCCAGGGTGTGTGACCCCCCGGCACACACACCTGGGGTAAAGGTGGACCCCACCTCCCCTCTATCCCAAGCTCTGACCCAACATGGAGGAGCTGATCGGCTTCCAGCCTCCCCAGCTGCCAGGTCAACCTGTAAGAAGCGAGGCTCCGTGAGGACTGCTGAAGGACAGTGTGTCATGAGATGCCGCAAGAGTGGACGAGGCTGTTCACTGAGCAGTTTTTATGCGCCCAGCATGCACAGGCTTCATCATCCCTCAACAGCCCCAGAGAGGAGCTTTGTTTTATAGGAGCAACCACCAGACTCTGGAAAGTTCGATGATGTATCCAAAATGAACAATGACAGCAACAGCTGTGTTTACTGAGCACTTAGGACGCGCCCAGCCCTGTGCTAAGGTCCTCGAATGCTCTACCCCATGCATACCTCATCAGTGCGATCCCTTCCCCTCTTTCTCTCTGTCACCTGTTGTACGCTCTCCCCAGCTACCTAATGCCCCAAACAACCACGGCACAGCCATCATTCCCTAGGCTATGATGAAGCCCTTATATGGTATGGTAAAGACACCTCTAAAAATTCCATCCTCCCAACTCCAAGAAATAGGAACTGTGATCCCCATCATACAGATGGGGAAACTGAGGCCACGAGAGTAGAACTGACCTCATCCACAGCCACTCAGGGGGATTGTTGGCAGAACTTTCCCGTTCGCTGCAGCTCCTCTCTGTGTCCCATCTCAGGAAGTCTGAGATGGGCGATCGCTTCGGTTGGTCAGTCACACAAGCTCCCGAGGGGTCTCCCGCTGTGCCAGATGGTTCTGTGCTGTGGGGGGCTGTCCTAGGCATTGCATCCTAGGCAGCAGCCCTCGCCCCTCCCTGTAAGATGTGGTAGCACCCCCTCAGTCGTGAGAGTTAAAACATCTCCAGAGATTGCCACGTGTTCCCTGGGAGCTGTTGCCCTGGTGGAGAACCAGGAGCCAAAGGCTAAGCTTAAGGGATTCCGGTGTTCCAAGCATGGGGAGTGGGTGGGGGGACAGCAGGTTGGAGTACTTCCTGGAGGGGGATTGGGGTATGAGACCACAAGGCTGGCTGGGAAGCAGACGCCCCCAGGAGATCGAGAACACACCCGAGGACTTCCAACCATGGAGTGCACAGGGGAGGAGCAGTGCGGGGCCAAGGCCGCCTGGGTCCAGTCCTGGTGTTCCACTGAGTGACTGCAGTACTTAAACTCCTGGAGCCTCAGTCTCCTTATCCGTGAAATGGGGTAGCACTAGACCAGCTTTATGGGAATGTTGTAGGCTTACAAAAGAGAGCTTTTGCAGAAGCAGTGGCCTCTGAGGTGGCCCCAGCTGCCTCTTTTACACCTTCCCCGCAATGGTTGATGGGACAGCCTCACTCATTCGCGACTTGCCTCTTCTACAGTAGCGTTAGTGGCGGAGGGAAAGTGGGCTTTTTGTTCCCCAAGTGACGTTTCACCTTACCCTGGAGCCTTTGTCCTGGTGTCTGCACCAGCCCAGTCCAGCACCCCCAGGTTCATCAGCTATGTCTGCGGCCTTCTAGGTTAAAACACCTCTTAGAAGAATCGTATTCCTCTCAGCCATAGCAAGTCAGTGACTAAAGTCACTTGCAAGTGCCCATTAGCAGGAAGAGCCCTGCAGGACAGGAAAGGACTATTTCCATGCCTGGTGCCCCAAAGCTATTCTCCAGTGATATCTCATTAAATCATCGTAAGTATCGATTAAGCCTGAGAAACTTATCCCTATCTTATGGGCTATGGTGGAGCTCTGGGTCTGGCTCCAGACAGCCCAGTCTTTCTCCCACGCCAGACTGACATGCCCATGGGCATCCCCTGCTCTGTCCAAAGGTAACCAGGAAATTGTGCAAATTGCTTCCTCCTGGCAAGATGTGGGTCCTCAAGCTGCACCGTCATCAACTGCCACGCTGGTTCCATGCAGTTTCCCAGGCCCCACCCCTGAGAGTGGAGCAGCAGGTGTCGGATGGAGGCCAGGAATTCGCATTTAACTATCATGCCAGAGGCTCTTGCTGTTAGTGATCCCTGGGCCACACTTTGGGAAACTGAGTCATCACTGACTATATTAAGATTATGAGCCGGGAGTGGTGGTGCACGCTTGTAATCCCAGTACTTGGGAGGCTGAGACCAGAGGATCCGGGTTCGCGGCCAGCCTCAGCTACTTAGTGAGGCCCTCCGCAACTTAGTGAGACCCTGTTTCAAAATAAATAATAAAAAATAGGGCTGGGGGTATAGCTCGGAGGTAGAATGTCCCTGGGTTCAATCCCCAGTACTGCAAATAAATAAATAAATAAAAAAGATTGCGTGTGTGGGAGTACCTTCGTGTGTTAGCTATGCATGCACATATGTGTGTATGTGTGTGTGTGTATGCATGTGTGTGTGCTTTCTCTTGGCGTTATGAAACTTCAGATTTTAGACAGTTTTCTCCATGCGTTCCTGTTTTGTTCTTATTTCTTATTATAAGCATATAATTTGTTATAAGCAGGTGACGTCTTTAAGTCCTTGTCTGGGGTAGGGAAGAATAAATTGATAGAGGAAATACAACATAGCAAATAAGTTTGGGGGAAATCTGGGCCTAGGAAAGAGATGCCACAAATTTGAAAGAATCTACGTGATCTTCCAGAGCCAGTCTGTGGCTCCCGACTCTCACCAGAATGTCCCGCCTCCCATTCTCAAGTGGTCTGTTCTTGGTGAACCCAGAGCTGAAGTCGCGGCTGGGAGTTTGGGCTGGTGGCATTGAGCTGGAAAGCTGAGCCTGCCCTCCTTTCCGCCCTGGCCCCTGGGGTCTTGGGTCTGGTGAGCTCCCTTCTGCCCCCCTGCCTGGCTCTCGGCACCCCAGCCAGTCAGGCCGGGTGGGATGGCAGCTTTACAGCACTGTTAATACTCTATTGTTGCCCAGTAAACCCACACCGGGCCCCACAAACACTCCGTGAAAAGCCAGATCCTTCCAGAGCAATGGTTTCCTACACCTTTACAACGTGATAGGAAAAAAGGGGCCGTTGGATTTATGGAAACTATATAAAGTTTATGGAGTCTTGGCAGGCCAGAGTAGAAACGTCTGCAGGATGGGGGTGGGTGTTTCGAAACAGAGAAGGCCACATGAGAGCAGCAGCCCTGGGTGTCGAGACACCAGACAGAGTCCCCAAGTCCACGCTGTGCTGTGTGACCGGGGGGCTGGGGAGGCCCGCCTGGAGGGAGCTGCTGTGGGGCTGTGTTTGGGGGTGATCTCATGTAGTCCCCTAGCATGCCTGGAGGTGGGGGGTCACAGCTGTCCTCATTGTGTAGAGGGAGACTGAGGCAAAGGTATTCTGAAAGTTGTGAACTTGCCCAAGGTCGCAGAGTGTGACCCTGAAGCGGATGTTCTGGGACAGGCTCAAGTGTACTAAGCAATGTGTCCCAGTTTTAGGTCCTCAAAATACGGTCTGCACATCCTGTTTCAACTTGGGACTTGCCTGCTATTTCTGACTTAGTGTCACCGTTGTCGTCACCTTGGCCCTCCTGTGCATCCGTTTTTCTGCCCGGGCTGATCTATACTCAGATGTCCCCACTGGTCTGAGCGAGGATGGAAGCGAAGCCACTGAGAGGTTGGCTCTGAATCAGGACAGCATCTGAACACGTGGTCCTGGCCTTCAGGAGCCCCTCTGGGTCCCACTTCTCCTGTGGATCCTCTCAGGGCCCCAGAGGAGTTCCCTGTGTGCCGTGAAGTCACCTCCTCCATCCCTGACACCCTCGGCATTTCTAATTCATTTCTCCTTGCAAATGTGCCTTGTGTGACATCTATGTTTTCTCTCTCCTACTCGGCTGTGAATTCTTGGAGCGCGGATTCCATGAATGCTTACTTCTTTATTGCTGATTTTGCCCACAGAGCCTGGCATGGTTTCAAGCATATAGTAATCACTGCCTACATACCAGCTGGAGGGTAGGTGGGTGAATGGAAGAATGGATGGATGGATGGATGGATGGATGGATGGATGGATGGATGGGTGAGTGGATGGATAGATGGGCAGGTGGGTGGGTGGATGGATAGATGGGTGGGTGGACGGACGGATGGATGGATGGATGGATGGATGGATGATGGATGGATGGATGGACGGATAGATGGGTAGGTGGGTGGGTAGGTGGGTGGGTGGATGGATAGATGGGTGGGTAGATGGACTGACAGATGGACGAACAGGCAGGCGGATGGGTGGGTGGATGGATACATGGATGGATGGGTGAATGGATAAATGGATGAATGAATGAGGCATGTGTAGACCAACAGACACCCACCTCCGCATTTAGGCCTTCCAGTGCAGTTAAACTAGCAGTCTGACCCAGGCTCTCACAGGCTTCTACTAAATGTACTTCTGTTTCAGGGCATATACTTTGCTCTCTTTCACGCCAGATGGAGAAACCAGTTTGCATGTTTGAATGTGTGTGTAAATACTTTACAGTCCCCATAAAGTTGTTTAAAGACAGGTGGGGAGGGGGAGTATAAACTGGGGCAGCCTTTTGGGAGGGCAATTTGGAAGTAGCTATTAAAACTTTAAATGCGTCTGCCACTAAGACCCAGCAGTTCCACTCTCATTGTTAAGAAATACACGCATACGTCTGTGCAAAAAGTACCATGTACCAGGGTGCTCGTACAAGAATGGTTGTTGCTGTATTGCTTGTAACAGTGAAAAATCAAAAGTAGCCTTCATGTCTATCAAATGGGGGGTGGAAACTTGAACTGGGGGACACACCGAAACACTGTGGCCATCAAAAACAATACTGTAGGCCGGGCGTGGTGGCGCACGCTTGTAATCCCAGTACTTTGGGAGGCGGAGACCGGAGGATCCGGGTTCGCGGCCAGCCTCAGCTCTCTCTCTCTCTCTCTCTCTACTTAGTGAGGCCCTCCACAACTTTGTGAGACCTGGTTTCAAAATAAAGTATAAAAAAATAGGGCCGGGGGTGTAGCGCGGAGGTAGAACGCCCCTGGGTTCAATCCTCGGTACCGCAAAAAAAAAAAAAAAAAAAAAACCCAATAATGTAGATCTGTATGTGCAGAGGTGGAAAGATCGCAGATGGGTCTTGGACAGGATCCTCTCCAAGCTGCCGGAAGTCTCTGAGACTCTGACTCACCGGTCTCAGCAAATGCCCCCTGTTCCTACCTCCCCATTTCTATTAACTTCTTTTCCTTTCTCCCTCCCCTCCCTCCTCACAAAGCACAGTTGACTGGAATCAGATCTATAATTCCTACACCCACTTGCCAGTGACCTTCGCTCTCAGAAAAGGAGGAAAATGAGAGAAAAGCAGTTATGTGCATAATTACTGTCTGCTGGCTCTTCAATTAAAAAGATTGAAAGGCACAATATTAAAATTTGATTTACGGGCGTCACTATCTACCTAATAATGAGGCCAAGAAGAAAAAAAGCACCGTAGTCGTCATAGAAAACTGGAGCCTTTTTTCTCGTCCAGGAGATAAATTGGCTCTCATTTTCTTATTGCTATAGAAGTGTGAAATGGTTTTAGGCATCTGTGATATGTTCTTCTAACATGTTGAAATCCAGAGCCTGGTAATTTAGAGTTGTCTGGCTGGGACATTTCAGGGACGCTTCCCGAGAGGAGTGGCAGCTGCCTTAGGCCACCATGGGCCAAGCTGCAGGTGCTGGCACGGTGACCCTACATGGGAATGCTGTCCGGGTCCTCAAGGGCCCCAGACAGCTAAGGCCCTCGAGGGCCCCAGACAGCTGAGCTCGGGAGGGAGGAGAAAGAGCTCAGGATCGAGTCCCATCTCGGCTGCATATTAACTGTTCACCTCTCAGTTGCTTGTCTCTGTAGATGGGATAATCTCACAGATGGTGTGACCTTGGGCAAGCCCTGAGGTTTCCCATCTGAAGGTCATTGTAGTGTCTGCCTCGGGGGTGTAGTGTAGATTAAATTAATTAATGCACATGCAGGGCCTCGCTGGCCTGCCATGTAGCAAATGCTCAGTAGATCTTTTTCAAATCACTCTTATTACTATTGCAGACACCTTGGCTGTATTGGAAGAGTTGGAATTCAAACCCAGGGCTTCCATTTCCCAGGGCACTGGCTGATGTTGGGGGACAGACCTGGTGGTATTCTCTGCCACTGTCCCCCTGATGCCTGGATACTCTTCCCCTGCACCCTCTCTGGGCCCCATTTTGTTAATCTGTAGAATAATAGTTTCTGCTCAGCAGGGGGCATCATAAGGTTTACAGATTAATAGAAGCAAACTGCCTGGAATGTAGTGGACAGCAGTGTCTTTCACAGTGAAAACTCTTTGCTAAGAAACCCATCTGGGCCGGGCATGGTGGCGCACACTTGTAATCCCAGTACTTTGGGAGGCGGAGACCGGAGGATCCGGGTTCGCGGCCAGCCCCAGCTCTCTCTCTCTCTCTCTCTGTCTCTCTCTCCCTGTCTCTCTCTCTTCTCTCTCTCTCTACAGTGAGGCCCTCCACAACTTCGTGAGACCCGGTTTCAAAAAAAAATAAAGTATAAAAAATAGGACCAGGGGTGTAGCGCGGAGGTAGAACGCCCCTGGGTTCAATCCCCGGTACCGCAAAAAAAAAAAAAAAGAAACCCATCTGGGAAGTACTGTCCAGTACTGTCCCCTGGACAAAGTAGACAGAGGTGTCACCATGACCCAGCAAGGATTCTCCCTTCCCGAAGAGTACAAAGTCTTTTCTGGCTCTAAAAATAATAGCTACCAAGGAAAAAATCAGCAGCCATCGTGCCAGGGACCCTGCTGCACGTGGTATCCGGGATCCCAAGCATCCTTCCGGCAGCCTGGGGAGGGGGCTTCTCATCCTCAGGGTATGGGACTTGGGGGTAGGCAACTGGCCCATGCACCAAAGCCAGGAAATGACAGGGCTAAGTCTCACCCACAGATTCTTTTTACCACATTCTGGCACATTCCAGAGCTGCCATCCTAACTCCGGATCACTGACCCCGCCGCACCCTGTCTCCCCTCTATCCCGGCTCCCCAGACCCATCTCTACCACTAGGCAGCTAAGCAGCACCCATGACTCGTGGGTCGCATTTGTATTTCCCGCCAGTGCTTCTTAACCTGCAGAGGCAAATGTCCAAA
Organism: Glis glis; assembly: GCA_004027185.1. Taxonomy (NCBI): domain Eukaryota; kingdom Metazoa; phylum Chordata; class Mammalia; order Rodentia; family Gliridae; genus Glis; species Glis glis. Next base: position 41,159 of record PVJS01005483.1, read on the forward strand.
TGCTCCTCGTTGGGTGTGTAGAAGATTTTGTTCTGTGCTTCAGTTCGTGGGTTACACAGATTTGAGCTCGGGGCTTGGGCTGGGGAAAATGGGTTTGGGGTGCCACCGAAAGACCTTGCAGATCCCTTTCTGGGAAGAGCTCTGTTCTCACCTGGGACCCTTCAGGACTGAGTCTGACATCTACATGGAATGCCCCCTGTGAAAGGGAGGGCAGGATTTTGCACACATGTACACACACACACACACACACACACACACACACACACACACACCACCTCACCCCTACCCTCCTGCTAATGGTGTTTCTTTGTTTTCAGTTGAGAGGGAAAATGTGCAGAAGAGGACTTTTACTCGATGGATAAATCTACATCTGGAAAAGGTCAGTGGGGCCCCCTGGGATTTGTTAAGTGATGGATTCATCTATAACTGAGCCTACAGTTGGGTAGAGTGTCGAGGAGGAGGCGGCGACGGCTCTGTGTTCTTTCTCTGTTGATCACTCATTAAACATTTATGAGGGTCTTCTCAACCACTGGCCCCGCTCCGTGTTGGGAACGCAGAGATAAGGCACAGCCTGGCCTCCTGGGATTATCAGTCTAGTTGGAGAGGGAGGCTTTATCTTTAAGTGGGGATCCAAGATCAAATGCAGGAAGACATCTGATGTTGCACAACCCCAGCTCTTCCTTGGACAAGAGGCATCACCCCATGCCACCAACGTTCAGGCACATCCTGATGTCGCTGTGGGGCTCTGTTAAGAGTCATCTCTAGGCATTGGGACCGATGTATGCAAGAGCTCCGGTCACCTTTTCTTAAAGCCAGGTCCCCATGTTAATCACCTAACATTGCTATTTTATTTTATTTATTTTTGGTACTGGGGATTGAACCCAGGGGCATTCTACTTCAAAGCTACACCCCCAGCCAGCCTATTTTATTTTTTATTTTGAAAAAGGGTCTAATTAAGTTGCAGAGGGCCTCACAAAGTTGCTGAGGCTAGCCGTGAACCTGCAATCCTCTTGTCTCAGCCTCCCAAGTACTGGGATTACAAGCGTGCGCCACCACGCCCAGCATAACATTGCTATTGATGAGTAATATTACCTGCTCCTTTGACATACTCTATTGTGCATCAGGCATCCGGCTTAGTGCAGGCAGGCGCCAGGCCTCCTCATCCTCACGACAGCCTAAATCACCTCCCTTTGGTGAGGACAGGGAGACAGAGGTGTCCAGATGTTTCATTGCATAGTTTTCCCGAGCTCCTTCTGTGGCTTCTCCTGGGCATTCAACTTAGTGGCCTTCCTCTTCCCCATGTGTTTCTGTCTTATGTTCTCTGGCCAGGCTATTTTGAGTCACATTTTGTCTGCAAGCTGCTCATGCACACACCACACCAAAGCAGCACGCCAGCTCCAGATGGGAGGAGAGGAGAAACAGCTCCAAGAGAGGAGACAGCGGGAGTGAGCAGAGACCCAAGCCCTCCTCCCCCAGGAGGCTGCACCCCAGGATTCTGTCCTGAGTGCCCCAGGGCTACAGGATAAGAGGGTATTTTTTTTCTTTTAAGGCAGCTTATCTGCCAGGATTCACTGTACCAACTTTACCTCTTCCACCTTAAGCATCGCTCTCTGGTTCAGTACCCAGACAGCGTCCCCTTTCTTTTGGAAGCTGGTTGTACCCCACTTCAGAGGGATCCAGTATGTCTATTGTTTTCTCTCCTCTCCTCTTGAGAGGCGCAAGAGTAACTGTTGTTTGCCTTTAGAGGAAATCAGCGAAATGTCTAGAAAGCAGAGAAAATAAATGTGGATTTTTAGGGAGTGGACTCTTAACCGACATCCGAATCACACAGTTCACCTTTAGGCTAGAGTCATTCCCAGGCAGGCACACGACCACCTCACCTCTCTTCCCCCTGCAGAATGGGTGACACAGGGCTGTCAGCCCACAAGTACCCTGAACTCTTGAGGTGAAAGACTACGCACCGTGCGTGAAGCATTATAAGTCATTTGCCAGTTGTTTTGACCATTGACGCACTTTCAGCATTGCTCATAAAGCGAAGTATTATTTTTTGGAAAAAAAATAGAAAAAGATAAACTGGTCCCCAAACCTGAGTTCACTAAACTCCTGAACTAATGCCTGATGTGTGTCAGGGGGACTGAGCAGAGCCATAGAATCTTTTTCTCTCTCTTTTTTTTAATTGAAAAAATAAATACAGAAAAGAACAGAGGTTCATATAGCGAATACCCCCGCACTCCCTCATCGCCCAGAGCGGACCCCTGTTAGTATTTATCATTTCCAGGATACTCTCTCCTTTGCCAACTTCCTGCCCCTTTTTCGGGGCAGGTGGGTAGCGCTGGCGCTGAGGATAAATCAGATAGCACCTGAAACTGATGCGTAATAAGCAGGGAAAATTAACAGCCATGTTTCCAGCCCCGAGACTTTCAAGAACAGCCTTTCATGGGAAGGAAACCCAGGAACTCCTTGGTGAATTGGGCTTAACTGCAATTTGAAGGCTGTCAGGAATATTTACGGAGTCTCTGGCTTCTGGAAAAATTCCCTAATTTACCAAAGGAGTTAGATCATGCAGAAAGCCCTGGGGCGCTGTGGACGGGGCCATACCGATCTCCTGAAGCCGGGGGAATGCTCGGCCGCCAGTGTTTTCGCTGGAGCTGGTTCAATGTCTCCCCCTGCCGTCCCCGGGGATGGACCCCGGCCAAGGCCCCATTCGATGCCGCTGCAGAGGCGCTTACAGGAACTGCCAGCGAAACCGATTCCTCAGGTTGAGCTCCAGCGTCAGGCACGGCCACGGTCGGGGCGGGGAACTGGGAATTTTGTTAGTCCATTTATCAGGGGCTGTTTTGTTGGGGTCTCTCGTTTTCTGCCTCGAATTAACAGGAATAACATTTCCGTAAGAGCCGCAGTAACCCGATGCTGTCGCGCCCGGTGTGGAATGCACCCAAGGAGCTGCGGGAGTTTGCAAAGAAAATAATTTGCCTTTGGGTTCAAAGTCGCTGTTGCCCTTGAAGCAAAGCCCTTTTCTGTGCACCTGTGGGTGGAATCGCCCTGTATTTTGACTAACTGGGGGTACGGGGGACTCATATAAAGGGTAAGGAAATGCCACCTTCCTTAATAAAAAATCCAGCCCTTCAAGGCTGCCATGGAAGGGAAGGAGGCTTCCCCAGAGGAGAAGGGCAGGTGGCCTCCGGTGGGTTGAGTTTCCAAGATTTCCCTCGCCCCTGCATGTCTGGCTGGTGAGGGCTGCCACCTCCCCGGGGCCACTGCATCCTGTTCATCCTGTCTCCTGTGTGAGAGCCCAACCTTCCTTTGTCCCCAGGAACAGAGAGGACACCCAGACTAACAGCTCTCACCTGGCCAAAGCCCCAGCTCCAAAAGGTGAAGAGGGAATTCATGGCCGGTAGTAGCACATCGAGAATGTAGTCAAGCTGGGCGTGGTGGTACACACCTGTAATCCCAGTACTTGGGAAGCTGAGACAGGAGGATGGCAGGTTTGAGGACAGCCTCAGCAATGTAGTGAGACACTAAGCAACCTAGCAAGACCCTATTTCAAAACAAAACAAAAATATAAAAAGGGTTGGGGGTGTAGCTTGGAGGTAGAATGCCCCTGGGTTCAATCCACTTCAGGCGATGCACATGTGGAGACTGGGGCAGTGCTGAAGATTGGGGGGCCTTGGCAGCACCCTGACAGAGGACCAGGGTGCAGCCAATGCAGGGTCATGCCATCACAGTGCAGATCTGGGTGCACTGTGTTCAGGCACCGTGGCCTAATGTAGGAAACAGGACTGTACCAAAGAGCTGCTTGATCAAATGCTGGAACATCACCAGGCTCCTTGAGCTCAGCGTCCCCAAATCTGAAGTTCCTGTAAACCTCCATACAACCATTTTATTCTGCAGAAGGCTATCAGGACGTGACCTTCCTTTTGGCCCTTAAACAGAAACGTGGAAGTGATCTAATCGTAGAGTCTGAGATCTCAGGGTAGGAGGGTCCCCAGGGTCACTTGTTTGATCAGCCTCATGTTGCTGAATCACCTGTGCAGCTCTCCTGCCAAGTGGCTGTGCACCTGCTGCCCGGGTGTCACCTCCCCCGAGACCTGCTCCCTAGGACGGGCTTTCTACCAGACAGACTTGGATGTCTGGAAGTTTTCTCTTGCACTGAAGCCTGCATCTCTGAAATAGTTTTGTGGATTACACAGGTCACTAATCGGCTACTTTCTTTCCTCTTGCTCCTCAGTGCGACCCACCTCTAGAAGTTACAGACCTATTCGTTGATATACAAGATGGCAAAATCCTAATGGCTTTGTTAGAAGTCCTGTCTGGGAGAAATCTGGTATGTATGTTACAGAAGGGTCAGGAAGAAATAAAATGCTTTGCAGGAGAGCATGGCTGCAGGAAGGCTTCGTTTCAGAGCAGGTGTGTTAGCTTTCTAGCTCTGTGACAGATATCTGCGAGGAACAACTTACAGGAGGAAAAGTCTATTTGGGCTCATGGTTCCAGAGATTTCAGGCCATGGTCGCTTGGCCCTGTTGCTTGCGGCCTGCGGTGAGGCAGAACATCATGACCCGGGACCTGGGACAGTAGAGCCGCTCACTTCACAGCAGCCAGGAAGCAAGAGAGGGAGGCAGGAAGAGGCCAGGGGTCCCGATAGATCTCCCCTTCAAGAGCACACCCCAATGACCTAACTGCCTTCCGCTAGGCCCCACCTCCTAAAGGATTGCCTCCCAACAGCACTGCAGGCTGGCCGCCAGGCCTCTACTATAGGAGCCTTTGGGGGACATCCTCGATCTGGTACATGCACATACCTGGACACCTATCATCCTAAAACAAGACACATTGAAGTGTGACATTCCTTCTTCAGTGACTAAAAGCAATATAAATATGTATAACTAGGCCGGGCACAGTGGCACACGCCTGTAATCCCAGTACTTGGGAGGCTGAAACAGGAGAATTGCAGGTTCAAGGCCAGCCTCAGAAACTTAGACTTTCAGCAATCTAGTGAGAACTTGTTTCAAAACAAAGTAAAATGGGCTGGGGGTATAACTTGGAGGTAGAACGCTCCTGGGTTCAATCCCAGTACCATAAAGAAAGAAAAAAAAAAACAACAGTGTAACTTGTCTTTTTTAAAACAAGTATATATTAGTGAGTAAATAAATAAATAAATGCCCAGTGTTTTCTATGCACCCATTATGGGTAAAAATGGGAACTAGAAAATTAAAATTTAGCTAGCAGGTCATTATATTAACTAGAATAATAGCTAGGAATCAGAAGGATTGAAAAGACTCTTACCAGCCACATTCTGCTACCATCCTGGGGCTAGCACTGGAACTGCTGGCTTCTAGAACCTTCTTTGAAGTATCACTGAAGTTGAATCGCACCCACTGAGGTGGACATTCATTGCACTTTGGACATTGGCCAAACCTTTCCATGGTGCGTGTGTGCCGCGTGCAGCCTGGTCCTTTTTCTCCTCTTCGTGGTAGAGCAGGGTCTCAGCCTAGGCACTGTGGACACTTGGGGTCACACAGTTCTTTGTTGTGGGGCAATGCTGTCCTGTGCATTGCATGACGTTTAGTGTCTAACCACTAAGTGCCAGTAGCACCCTTTGGGTAGCTACCAGAAAAGTCCCAGATGCTGCCAAATATCTCCCGAGGGGGCAAAGGGATGACGTCCAAACTGCCAGTGTGTCAAGGCGGGGCTCCTGCTCCAGACGCGGGTGTTTGATCTCGCCTCGGTGACCCATCCTATAGGCCATTGCAACAAGGGGTCTCAGCCCTTGTCACACTAAACCATAGCTCGGTCAGCACAGCCCTTCCAGATCTGATTTTGACTGTTCAAAGTCAAGGGTGCCACCTCTGTTTTCAGGTCCAATGTAGCCAGATCTTACCACGCCCCCACCTCCCCCAGGCTTGCCCAGTAGCACAGTGGGGGAAGCCCGTCAGCCACACCAGAGGGGCTGTGCAGAGTCAGGCCAGGGATTCCAGTGAAGCGCAGACCCATTGCTGCAAAAATAGCATTGGGCTTCCTAGCAAGCCACATGAGCCAGGAGCGTGGTCCCCAGAAGGCTTCTGAACACCTTGTTCTGTGCTCCCAGAGACACAGGCCCTCCACTTTATCGCCAGAGCGCGAGGCAACAGCCTCCATGACCGTGGAGGCCTCCGTCAGGAGTCTCTGATTCGGGAACCCAGCCAAGGACAGGCCTCCACCTCCCATAGGCTTGGCCTGGCGGTCCCCTCCTGGTCACAGTGACACAGACACCCCTTCCCAGGGAAGCGCTGACAACATTCCAGGCAGGGGTACTTTACTTTGGGGCGCTCCCCGGATGTTTAACCTTGTCTGGATTTTAGCTCCTGTGGGCCTGTCTTTCTCTCAACCTGAGATAACTGCCCACAAACTTCCTGGCCAAAACCCAGAAACATCTGCTGCCACCAGGGAGAGCCCGGCCGCATGATTTAGCAGCTGAGCGGAGATGCGGACGTTGACACTCGGTGTTGTGACAAAAGCCTCAGGGCGGGAGGAGAGCGAGCTGCTGCGGGTCTCTGGGGAGTCTAACAAGCCAGGAGCCGGGTAGGACAGAAAAATGGGACAAATGCGTCCCTCGCTAACCCACTTGGGTTCCCCCCATTCACCAACCACGGCGAGTTAAGTCCCAGGTACTGTAGGAGGCGGACTCCGAGGCCCCCTGAGGCTGTGGTTGTGCAGCCTGAGATGCACGGGCCTGGGCTTGGAGGCCATCCAGGTGGGTTTTAGCCACAAGCCCCTAACCTTCTGCAGAAATCCCTGTGAAAAAAAGTAAAGAAAAACTGAAGCACAGCCCGCCTGGCCCTTGGGCTTTCCGAAGTGCCCGCGTCGGCCTGACTGACTGCTCTCCTGGTGTTTTGCTTCACAGCTGCACGAGTACAAGTCCTCGTCGCATCGTATTTTTCGGCTGAACAACATAGCAAAAGCACTTAAGTTTTTGGAAGATAGCAACGTAAGTGTTTGAAGCCCGTCGTGTTCACGTGAGCTTGTCCTGCGATGAAAAGGGCTAACCCGAAGTTCACGAGGGTCACGAGGGAAACGGGACGGGGGGCCCAGCTAGAATGCTCAAACTAGCCTCGGCTTAAATGGAAGTCACGCTGACGATCCATCCGCTGGGGACGTGGCCCCTGACTCCCTTCCTGTCCCACCCCGCCTCCGTCAGGGTGAGCACTGGCTGATGGTCAGACCTGGAGAGGGCAGGGCAGCCGGCTGCTCTCAGATCTTTGCGATTTCGTTGGCATTTTCTTTTCCTTTCTTCGAGTAAGAGGGCAGAGAGCACGAGAGAGTGTAAAACTTTCTCAACATATGAGAGAAAGAAAGGAAGAAAGGAGGTTAAATGTGCCAGGGAAAAAAATGACAGCCTTTCCCCTTCTTTGATTTGACGTTCTAGACTTCGGTGCATGTTTTCGTGTTTGGAACTGTGCTTCGTGTCCTTCGCTCCTGGGGAGGGGTGGCCCGAGAGGGATGAAGTCCCCAAATTCCCCTTTCACTAGGTTTCAGCGATGGGTCTGGATAGGAACGTCTTTGGCTTTCCCGATGCGCCGGCATGTGCGGTGATGCTTTATCCGAAAGCCTGGCTCACTTGGTGAGAAAGAAGCTGACATTAGCTGACTCAGCAGCACAGGGGTTTGTCAAGAGGATGCCACGTCACCTGTGGAGCGACCTGAAAACCTGGAGAATCAGGGATGGAACCCGGGGACGCCAGGTGCCGGGACCATCGACAGCTCCCTGGACAGGGATGGAACCCGGGGACGCCAGGTGCCAGGACCACGACAGCTCCCTGGACAGGGATGGAACCGAGGGACGCCAGGTGCCAGGAACATCAACAGCTCCCTGGACAGGGATGGAACCCGGGGACGCCAGGTGCCAGGACCACGACAGCTCCCTGGACAGGGATGGAACCGAGGGACGCCAGGTGCCAGGAACATCAACAGCTCCCTGGACAGGGACGGAACCCGGGGACGCCAGGTAGCAGGACCATCGACAGCCCCCTGGACAGGGACGGAACCGAGGGACGCCAGGTGCCAGGACCACGACAGCCCCCTGGACAGGGACGGAACCGAGGGACGCCAGGTGCCGGGACCATCGACAGCCCCCTGGACAGGGACGGAACCGAGGGACGCCAGGTACCAGGACCATCAACAGCCCCCTGGACAGGGACGGAACCGGGGACGCCAGGTGCCAGGACCACGACAGCTCCCTGGACAGGGACGGAACCGAGGGACGCCAGGTGCCAGGACCATCGACAGCCCCCTGGAGGGGCGGTGCGGGCATGACCCCGCTTCCCTGCCCCGCTGCCTCTGGGCAGCCCCCACCAGCTTGGGGAATATCCTCTCCACTGGGGTGTCATCTGGCACCGCATGTTCTGGGCAGGAACTGCCAAACCTGGGCCTTTGCCCACATCCTGCATGCAAGGAGGGTGGAAAGCACTTTGGCCTTTTGAAGAGGAAGTAGCCTCTGCCTCCCGATGGCCACACAGAGGAGAAAGCCCTGGACACGGCGGAGGTTCAGGTGGTGGTGGCCTAAAAGCACATCACAGCACACGGCAGTACTGTTTATCATAGCCAAAAGGTGGAAACATCCCCAAAGACCCTCAACCAACAGATGGATTAACAAAATGTGCTCCCTCCATACCATGGAATATTATTTAGCCATAAAAAGAATGAGGCATTGAGGCGTGCTACAACATGGAGGAACCTTAAAAGCACTAAGCCAAGAGAAGGCACACAAGACCCACTTATTCTGTGATGCCGTTCATGTGAAATGCTCAGGACGGGATGTTTCTAGAGATAGAAAGTAGATTAGTGGTGGCAGAGGGATAAAGGGTGATAACTACAGAGTTACAGGCTTCTTTTAGAAGTGGTGAAAATGTTTTAAAATTGGCTGCAGTGATACTTGCACATGTCTGTGAATACACTGATAACTGCTGAATTAGTCATGTGTGGTGGTGCACGCCTGTAATCCTAGTACTTGGGAGGCTGGGACAGGAGGATTGCAGATTTGAGGCCAGCCTCAGTTACTTAGCAATACCCTGTTCCAAAACAAAAAATTAAAGGGGTTGGGAGTGTAGCTCAATGGTAGAGCATCCCTGGATTCAATCCCTAGTACCACAAAAACAAAACAACAACAACAACAAAAAACCCACAACTGCTGAACTGTATACTTTAAATGAGCGAAATGAACAGAATGCCAGTTATATCTCAATGAAACTATTTAAATGAAAGCACATCCCATATTCATTAAAGGTTCCCATTCTGTGGGCTAGTTACCCCGTCAGCCTCCGCTGGAATGTGGATCAGCCCGTCCTGGAGCACTGCGGCCTCAGTTTCCAATCCTGGCTTCTCTGATCGCTTCCAGATACTGTAGGAAACTTATAAACCTCTAAATGAAAGTGACAGAACAAACCCCACCTCGGGGAGCTGTCATGGGTGCAACGTGCTGGCCTAAGCCATGTGCTGTTCAGAGCAAGGACCCCACAGCTTTTTCTACACCCCATCCCCTTGATGAGTGGACTTGCGTGCAACGCCCACCTCCGTGTCGGAGCGAGGTTTATCTGCGGAGCGGTGACTGCCCTGAATTCTCAAGGGACGTTGTATCTGGACACCATGGGGTCTCCATGTGACTGCCTCGGGTCCCCGTTGCTCTTCCTTCCACCTTAAATGAACCCGCAGTGCTCTCCCACTCTGTTGACAGCCCACGCTGATGAGTCTGCCGTCATATGCACAAATGCTGCTCCAGCGTGTGACACAGTCACCCAGGTGGGCCCTAGGCTTGCTTCCAGCACTCATCCGGGTCACGTTACCAAGTGTCTCCGCGGGCTGTGCGCAGCGGCATTTGAATCACACCTGAGCTGTAGATGCTTAGGGTTGGAAGGAGGAGACCGCTGTGGGACAGCCGCTGCCTGTCACTCTGGTGCAGGAAGAGGGGTGATGGTCCTGTAGAGGCAGACACACACAGCAGAGCCAAGGGGCGCCAGAGCGGAAGGTGTTCCAGGTCGGGGATGACTGTGCACACACTAGTGATGTGGAAGGGCATGTGGAAGGCTTGGGACGGCCTGGCCTTCTAGAATCCATGCGTAAATTTTTCCCAAGCTGTCCGCAGTGGCTGCCTTACAGTACAATAGGACATTAAAGGCCCCTCCATCTCCCTTTATTTTTTATAAAATGTGGGTGTACCTCAGCATTGTGTCTCGTTTGACCCCCTTTTCCGGGCAGGTGGTCAAGCAAATGGCTCAGTGGGAGGGTGCATCCAGGTGAGGGAGACCAGGGCTTCCGGATGCAATCTCTGTCCCATTCCCAGAAATATTCAGGGGGCCATTGTGGCTCCTTCCTGTCCTGCTGTCCTGGCTCCAGGAAGGACAGGCATCAATGGCTCTGCTGAGCCCAAACAGTGCCCAGAACTGGGTGATAAATGCAACAGCAGCCAGGTCCGGCTTGATCCAGGGTACAGATGCTGCTGGGTACAGTAGCCACCTGGCGTGCTTCCCTCTCTCCCTACAACTGGACGTCACAGAGCGCTGTGTTGACTCAGGACCCCACAGGGCCAGCCCTGCGATCTCCAGCAAGACATTCAGTGTGAGCCTGGGTTCCTTGTTTAGGAAATGGGTCCATCGTGAGCACTAAAGAAACTAACGCGTGGACACCACCAAGAAGCAGTCCATGCTTTGTAAGAGAAGCCATTGTCACAAGCTGTCATCCTAGATGTGCCAGCTCAGAGGGGAGACAGACTAGTCCCATAAGCCACTTGGTCCCTTCATTTTCAGTCTGGCAGAACCAGGTGAGTTAGGAGGAAGAGGAAGAGAACGTTGTCCCTGGAGCTCTTGACTGAAGCCCAGCTGTTAAATCGCCTCTTCACTGAAAATGAAGAGTGGCCGGGCAACCCAGGCAAAATCCTGGGGTATCTGCTCCTTGGGGCCTGAGATCACCTGCTGTCACCACCTTCCCACACGCCCCAGGACTGTGCGGTATTCCCCAGACATCCTCCCCAGGAGCCAGCTGCTCCCCGCTCTGCCTTTCTTCCCCCCTCCCGGGAGGGACACTGTTATATTCATGGCATCTCTACAGGGCACCTCTGTCTCCTGCTTGCTCTGGAACCTCAGCTCAGAGTGCTGTGGCTGTCACTTGTCATTTCGGCTTCCTCCCAGTGGGAATGAAGGTGAAGATGACCAGGGTGACTCACCGCTTTGATTCCCCTGGACTGGAAAGCGCTTTGCAAACCATGAAAATGGAGCTGCCAGAGGCCGGGGCTCGGGGACCAGCGGGCAGGTCTCACAAGTGATTCATCATGGGGGACACACGCTCGTGATGGATGTGGACCGAGTACTGGACCTGAATTTGATTGTGTGGGACGTGCATTTGTGATGGATGTAAATCGAGTATTGGACGTGAATTTGATTGTGTGGGACGTGCATTTGTGATGGATGTAGACCGAGTACTGGACCTGGATTAGATTGGCTGCATTTCTCACAATATTGACAACTTCCTTCCTGGCCTCCAGTCTGCCAGCGATGAGCCGGTGTTGTCTGAATTAAATTCTTGGCATGAGCCTGCAGGACAGACTTCAGCCAGGGAACTCGGAAGCCTCGCCTGATGAGGGAAGCCCAGGCCTTCCTGATGGGTGGTGTCAAAAGCCCAGCAGACTGACAGGATCAGAGACCAGAGTCAAACAGTTTTAAAAGCCGTGATGGAAAAGGAGAGAGGAAACGAGTGGAGAAAGGAAATGTTCATACGAAGGGCCCTCTTCGTGTTTCCTTTCCCAAGTGTCCCAGGCAGACCTTTGCAGAGCAGGTTGCAAAGTTTCTCCAGACTTACCTTCTATTTCTCCTCTCTACCCCTGCAGAATGGTTTTTACATTTGTACAGGTCTGTTCCGCAAGGAGAAGAAAACGCGTAGACCCACATGGCTGGGTCTTTGCGTTTAGCCACGCACTTAGGGTTTTTGACGCTGGGGACAGGGATCCTCCAGTTTGAGCTGGTGTCATAACCACCCTGTTTGTTAAAGTGCAGGTGCTTGATGTTGCGTTTTTACCAAGCTCCCAAGTGATGCTGCTGGTCCAGGGGCCACACTCAGCCCTAGGGATTTACTGAGAGCATCGTTCTGTGGTCAGAAGAGTTAAATAAGTAGATAATTCTGTAGGAGTTTCTATAACAGGCGCATTGCAATCAGTCAGTGGACTATTTTGAATGGTGCAGAATCTCTGGGGGATGAACCATCCCAGCTCACCCCGCTCACCATTTCTAATCGGCAGTGGACTTACCCAGCTCTACTCCCCGGTTGCTGGTGTCAGTGCTGTGTTTGTCCAAGGGTGTGCCCAGTCTGGAGATGTGATGGCTTTAGCATGACATGCAGATGGCCCTCCTGGGCATTCACAGTCTCTCCTCAGAAGAGAATGACAAACATTGTGAACTGTGTTGCCCTGGGCACGTTATATTTAACCTCTCCGAAACATCCTCCTGAACTATAGGGAAAATAGAAGCATCTATCTCATAGCGTTGTTGTGAAGATAAGCTGACTTAACAGTTTAGGATAGCGTCTGCACATGGCGAGTGACAAGTATGTGTTTATTAAATGTGGCTTTTGCATGCTGTCCTTGGCCAGCGTCAAGTGGCACAGGGTGAACAAGAGAGATGGGCTCCTAAGAGCAACAGAAAATAACACTTCTAACCTCCTTGGATACCCCCCTCTTTAAGCTCATGAACTGCTTTTCTCCAGGTAAAGCTGGTTAGCATCGATGCAGCAGAAATAGCGGATGGCAACCCCTCTTTGGTTCTTGGGCTGATATGGAACATAATCCTCTTCTTCCAGGTAAAAGAATTTCCTTTCTGTAGCATAGAGTAATGATCTATAGAGTCCACTTAGGACCAACAGAAGAGCATGGGTCCAGATCCGGGGAGACAGTGAGGCATGGTTCCTGTATATTTTGGCTTTTCTATTCACTGGGAAATAGGAAATTGTGGTTCATGACTTAATTACCCTTGTAACAATAAACATGATTTACTGGGACTCTTGGCTCAAGGTTTGCATTGCACAGCAGAGTGAGAACAAACAAGAGTTGGAGACACAGATCCCATTCTGTGTGAGCCTTGAACTTTGAATAAAAAAAGACTGTCCCCGAGCCTCAGTTTCCACATCTGTGAAATGGGGGCAGTGATCATAAGATGTAGTGAGTAGCAAGAAAAGCCACGTGCAAGAGCTCTTTGTCCGTAATACACTGTTTTGTATGGGAGCCAGTTACTGATGTCTGTTATGGAACTCCCTGAGAGGTGCTGGGAAGACTCAGAAATGTGTTAAAAATGGTTTCAGCCAGTGTTCTTACTTCCATGACCCAAACACCTGCCGCACACAACTTAGAGGAAGGAGGGTTGATTTACTTGCTCATGGTCCTGGAGATTTCAGTGGTCACAGTCCACGTTGGGGCTGCTTCCAAGCAGAAGCTGTGGCCACACATCCTCTGTGTAACACGGCAAGAAGCAGAGAGAGAGAGAGCCAAGGGGTCAGAGAGACAGGGGCAGGACCTGTGGACACACACACTATACCTGGCCCTGTCCCCAGGGACTCCTCCCCAGCAACCGAGTCCCGCCTCCAACATGGCTGTCTCCAGCCCAAGAGGTCTAGGGACACTTTAAATCCAAACCAAATAAAAAACTCAGCCCTTAAATCCACTCCAGAGCCTCACTCATGCATCTTGTAAATATCGATTGAGTTTCTCCAGTATGGCAGGTGCTGGATGAGGTCCTGTCCTCTTGCCCTCTGGGACCACAGACAAGTCCATCCTGTGTGCTAGAACTCTGGGGAGCAGGCCAGGATCGAGGGGTGAGCATGGGGTCGTAAGAGCCCAAGCAGGGGCGACTACCTCAGATGGGAGAGGGGAGCGAAGCAAGCTTCCTGGAGGGAGTGACCAGAGCTGGGTTCTGAAGGATGAATAGGAGTGTGCCAGCCCGTGCTTCTCAAACTTCCTGGGTCTATGCATCACCTGGGAATGGGTTGCAACGCAGACTCTGATGTTATAGGTAGGCCTGGGGGTAAGGCTTGGGGTTCTGCATATCTCACAAGTACTAGGAGTCCAGTGCTGGAAGAAAGGGACATCTGGGCGGCAGAACCAAGATGAGTAGAGACAGCGGGACTGAAGGAGTGTGATGCATTCTGGGAGTGACAGGCAAGGAAGAGGAGAGGCGGGCGGAGTTGGGTCAGGAAGGCCTCCTATGCCGGGGCTGGCCAGAGCTGCAGACTCCAGGAGGAAGGACCTGCCATCAGGTAGCTTTCTCCCTATTCAGAAAACTGGTTCGGCATGAACTGGTCTCTCCAGCCAGGGTCCCTGAGGCCACAGGTCAGACAAGGGGCCACTTGCTGGGAGCATCCGTCTGTCGCTGGGGTCTGAAGTGCTGTTTTCTTTGCAGATTAAAGAGCTCACGGGCAACCTCAGCAGAAACTCTCCATCTTCCAGCCTGTCACCTGGCTCGGGCGGCACAGATTCCGACTCCTCCTACCCACCCACACCCACCACAGAGAGGAACGTGGCGATCACGGTGAAAGACCAGAGGAAGGCCATCAAGACCCTGCTGGCGTGGGTGCAGAGGAAAACGAGAAAGTAAGCCGGCCACCCGCTCTGCGCACACCGCCCTGTTATTGAGCGGTCCTCGGGCGAGAGAGGAGGGTCCCTTCTGGGGGGTGAACAAAGGAGAAGGGAATTCATCTATGGAGGTGCCAGTGGGTAGAACGGGGCACACTGTGCATCCGACAGCTTTTACACACATGAAAAATGTACTCTACGGAATGTTTGGTTTGCAGAAAGCCGTCCTGTTAACTCTCCACAGGGCTCTTCTCTTAGATTCTGGTAACATGCATATTTATTATTAAACCTCAGCGTGTCTTGTACTAGTAGCCTTTGGGCCAGGAGCAGGGCTGCCAGGCCCGTGGGGAGAACCACGCCTACTCAGGGCCACCCCTGCGCCACCGTGTACAGACTGGGGAACTGCTGACCCCTCACTGCAGGATGGTGGCTTCATCCGCTGCCCTCCAGGAGAGCTGTGACAAAATGAAATGAAAGCAGTTTGCACCCAGGCAAGCCCATAATAATCCCTTATCAATACCGGCTGTCCTCTCCCCAGTGTCTAGAAAGAAAAGATGGAAGAGAGGTTGGACCTTTGGGGTTTTGATTGTGGGACCCAGTGTGAAAGATTAGAGTTAGTTAATGTGAACAACCATGAAATGTTGTTTAAAAATAAATCAATCAGCCAGGCATGGTGGCGCATGCCTTTAATCCCAGTACTTGGGAGGCTGAGACAGGAGGATCGCAGGTTCGAGGGCAGCCCCAGCAACTTAGTGAGACTCTCAGCAGCCTATGGAGACCCTGTTTCAAAACAAAAATATAAAAAGTGCTGGGGGTGTATCTCGGAGGTAGAATGCTCTGGGTTCAATTCCCAGTACCACATACACACACACACAAAAAATCAACGAAAAATGAGTAATGAGTTTACTGCTGGAGTTAGTGAGGGAACACGTGCCCGTGAAGGGGGGTTACCTGGGGAGCTGGGAGCTGGGAGAGATCTGCATCCCCTCGCGGTGGTCACATGAGTCTGTACCTGTGACCAAAGGGCTCAGCACTGCTCACCACCCCCATGAGGACCAGTGTGTGTGGCCCCTTGTCACATCCATTCAAACTCAGATACAGTCTAGAGCTTAACTAATACTTGTCTTGCCCAGGTCAGTGTCTTGGTTTTGATAATGTCCTCTGGCAAAGTAAGATGCTGTCACTGGAGAAAGCCAGGGAGGGTATTCAGGAAACCCATGTGTAGCATTTGCAACTTCTTGCGACTCTGAAATGGTTTCCAAATAAAAAGGGGTTTGAGTTTTTCTTATCTTTTTTTTTTTTAAGAGTTCAGTGACTGTGGTTGGGAGATCGGTCTTATCCTAGGGGATGGATTCTGAAGGGAATTAGTGCCTGGCAGGATTCTCTCTCTCTTTGCCCCCCACTTCTAAAATTATTTTATTTATATTAATATTGATAGTCAGCTGATGGTGGCGTGTGCCTATAATCCTAGTACTTGGGAGGTTGAAAAGGAGGATCACAGGTTTGAGGCTAGCTTCAACAACTTAGCAAGACCCTGAATCAAAATAAATAATAAAATAGGACTGGGGGTGTAGCTCAGAAGTAGACTGCCCTGGGATCAATCCCCAGTACCCTCCCCCCAAAGGATATTGATAGTTGTAGCCATTTCGTAGGTGGCGTCTATGTGCTGCCTGCCTTGCACTTGAGGTTGACCATGAGAGAAGGAGCCGTCTTGCGTGGCCAGCCTCGTCCTTCTCCAGTGCGGCTCCTCAGGGTCAGCGTTTGATGAGCCCTGTTTGACAGCCGAGGGGTTGGAGGCTCAGAGAGGGCATGTGGCTTGCCCCAGGCCACAGCACCAGAGGCCTAGAGGGGGCAGCTGAGGTGCGAACTTGCGTCTTTCTGGCTCTGTTTCTATTGCATAGCACATCCCTGTTAACCACATTTTCAGCATCGTTGATAAAATGAACGATGTATACAGTTGCTCCTTCACATATCTGAGAATCGGGGAATCCAAGGTACTGTTTGCCTCCTTGTGCAACATACGCCCTTCTGCTCCGTTCATCTGGAAATGGGGCTGTGAGGGTGGCTGCCCCAGTGTTCAGGGGCCAGGGCGTCTTCCTGGCGAGGCGGCAGTGCCCAGCCCCACGTGAGGCCGGCGAGGCTGCTGCGTGCTGCCCTCCTGCCCTGATGCAGTTTTTTTTTTTTTTTTTTTTTTTTGCGGTACTGGGGATTGAACCCAGAGGCAATTCTACCTCCGAGCTCCACCCCCAGCCCGATTTTTTATTCTTTATTTTGGAACAGGGTCTCACGAAGTTGCAGAGGATCTCACTAAGTAGCTGAGGCTGGCCGCGAACCTGGATCCTCCGGTCTCAGCCTCCCAAGTACTGGGATTACAAGTGTGTGCCACCACACCCGGCTCCTGATTCAGTTTACTAACCTGCTCTGCGGCTGCCGCTGCTGTTTCCCCCAGATATGGCGTGGCGGTGCAGGACTTTGCGGGCAGCTGGAGAAGTGGGCTGGCTTTCCTGGCTGTCATCAAGGCCATCGACCCCAGCCTGGTGGACATGAAGCAGGCCCTGGAAGACTCCACGCGGGAGAACCTAGAGAAGGCGTTCAGCATCGCTCAGGACGCCCTGCACATCCCCAGGCTCCTGGAGCCGGAAGGTAGCGGCGGTTCCTGCTCTTGTGTTCTTTCTTTTTTTTATTATTTTTTTATTAATGTGCTTTTATTGGTGCATTATAGTCTCACATCATAATGTAGATCATGTTGACAATGGCATACGTGCACTCAGCATTTGGTGCCCCCCCTGCCTCCCCATTTCCCCCCGTTGATATATTCACATATGTACACATAGTTGATGGTAGTATTTCCATTGATGAACCTCAGGCTTCCCCCTCCCCTTCCCTTAGTCCACCTCCCTGGCTCCACTGAGGTTTCTCCTCCATTATCTGCAGTCCCTCTCGTATCCCTATACTCCCTAGCTTGCGCATATTAGAGAAAACATATGACCCTTCCCTTTCTGTGACTAGCTAATCTCATTTAATGTTCTCCAGGTCCTCCCATTTTCTTGCAAATGATATAATTTTGTTCTTCTTTATTGCTGAGTAGAATTCCATTGTGTGTATTTCCCATAATTTTGTAATCTATTCATCTGTTGTTGGACACCTAGGTCGGTTCCATAATTTGGCTATTGTGAATTATGCTGCTATGAACATGGGCATGCATATGTTACTGTAGTTTTCTGATTTCAGCCCCTTTGGAAAGATGCCCAGGAGTGATATAGCCAGATCAGAAGGTGGATCCATTCCCGTGAATTTTATTACAAATGTACCACCTGCTGTGCCAGGGAGAAAATTTGTAAAATACAGAAAAACCTAATGAGAGATTTTTCTGTCTCCTATATTCCAATATTTTTCTGTGCATCGAATTATAATATTTTTACATAATGGGTGTCACTCGGGATATGTATAATTTTGTTTCTTACTCTTTTAACATATAATATGACATAAGTGTTTTATGTTATCGCTATAATGCCCTTGCTATATGTTTTTACTGGTGCCTACTAGTCTGTCTAGTCTAGTTACTTAGCTCTTCTGTGCTGGGGCCATTGTGGTAGCTTCACTTTTGCATAGAACCCTGCAATGGACATCTTACTGCAAAAGCCTCAGCAGGCAGCTCAGACCCTCGGGGACCAGGTCCCATCAGCAGAATGACAGAGGGGAGAGGACACGTCTTCTTAAGGGGCTCAGCTGTCTCTTCTGTCACATTGCTTTCCACACGGGTTTGGCTAATTCGAGACCCCTCCCACATGCCAGCATGCGGGTGCCTGGTTCCCCAGGCTTGCTGATGGAGCCAGCCCTGAGCTGACCGCTCCCAGTGTGTGTGTGGGGGGGGGGGGACTAAGACACAGGGAAGGTTGGACAGAATTGTGAGAATAGGGAGCCCTGGATTCTCCATCCTAGTTCCCCTGTTCACCGCCAGCTGTGAGACTTCAGTCAAATGATTCACCCTCTCTGAGCCGAAATTTCCTTAAGTGAACAAAGAGAAAAAGAAAACATCCTCCTTGGTCTGTGGGCTCCCTCCCCATCTAGCACCCCGTGATTCTACTAGAAAATTGTGTGTCCTGCTAACTCCTGCACCTCTCTCCACAGACATTATGGTGGACACACCGGACGAGCAGTCTATCGTGACTTACGTGGCACAGTTCCTAGAACGTTTTCCGGAGTTGGAAGCCGTATGTTTGTTTTCTTTACCTTTAATTCAGAAACTATACATTTCTGCTGGCTGGCCGTCAGACATGGCTGGGAATTGGGCTGTCATTCTCTGTAATGAGCTGTGACAATCACAATCAAGTTCCTTGCCTTACCACATTTTTACGTCTAAATTACATATAACATGTCTTAAGCTTAAAAGTGGGACATAAAAAACAACCATGACTCCTGCAAACCTCTTCCCATAACACGCTTTATTAAGGTCATGTATTGGGGTTGCCCTGGAGGACACTACTTGCTCCGTAGTCTCGCCACGGAGGGTGCTGCTTTAGGCAGCACCCGAATAACTATTCCGTGACTCCTGCCACGGAAAGTTGCCGCTCCCTGCAGCTTCCTAAAAGCTATTCCGTGGTTCCTGCCACTGAAGGTCGCTGCCCAGACAGCTTCCTAAATTCCGTGGTTCCAGCCATGGAAGGTCGCTGCACCAAACAGCTTCCTGATCAATAGTCTTCTCGCATGAAACAACATGAAGTCTGATATGGTAATTTGCAAAATAATTACATTTAATAATTGGGGGATCGGGGAGGAGATAGAGATGACACATTCTCCCGTCCATCTGTAGCCAGCACCTTGCTTTTATAGACACTTTAGACAAAACATCATAGAGGTTAATCAAACACAGAAATCAACAATTATCACTGGTTACGGCAATGAGGCAGGCATGTGACAAACAGGGGAAAGAGGGATTAACCATTACTGGGTGGAGATGAAATCAAAGACGGCATCTTGAAGATTACACCAGGTCCCTTGGAATGTCCACTTGCGGATGAATCCCACCCAGCCAAATACTGTGTATTCAAACTGAGCTGGTCCAAGATGATGATCTCAGTGTGTGTTCTAAGACAGGCCTCGGCCCTCGACAGTCATGAAAGGTGTTCACTTATAATACGGATCAGCTACCGGACTTTTTAGATGTTACATGGGACATCTTAGCAATCTATCAGGTTTTACAGTGTTAAAAATCACAAAAGATAGTGATCACTCAAAAGCATGCTTTTTATTTTGAGTTAGGATACTTTTTTATTTTATTTACTTTTTATTTTTTATTTTGAGTTAGGATAGATATTTTTGGAGCAGAATGAGACCTTTTTATTTTTTAATTTTATTTATGTATTTTTTTTGGAGCAGAATGAGACTTTTTTCATTTTTTAATTTTGAGTCAGGATAGATTTATTTATTTTGGGGGGAGCAGAATGAGATCTTTTAGAAGTTGTCATGTCTTCATTGAACTCCCCCCACACACCATGCATAAGCCTGAGATGCTAAAACAATGACAACAACCACAGTAACACCATTTGTGGAGTTCATCCATCTTTTACTGAACACTAGTGCTGGCTCAGGAGACTTAGGCTGCAAATTTATTTATTTATTTATTTATTTATTTATTTATTTATTTATTTTGCGGTACCGGGGATTGAACCCAGGGGCGTTCTACCTCCGCGCTACACCCCCAGCCCTATTTTTTTATACTTTATTTTGAAACCGGGTCTCACGAAGTTGTAGAGGGGCTCACTAGGTAGAGAGAGAGAGAGAGAGAGAGAGAGAAAGAGAGAGAGAGCTGAGGCTGGCCGCAAACCCGGATCCTCTAGTCTCTGCCTCCCAAAGTACTGGGATTACAAGCGTGCGCCAACACGCCCAGCTTTAGGCTGCAAATTTAGCTCAGTGGTAGAGCGCTTGCCTAGCACGCACAGAGCCCTAGGTTAAATCCCCAGCACTGCAATAAATAAATGCACGTAATTGGGCAGATGAGTCCCCTGACCTGGCCTTAATTTAATAAGGAGAACAGTTGACAGGTCAGCATGCAGCTATAAGAACTAGACAGAAAAAATAGATGCATAAGAAGTTAGAGAATGCTTGTCTGGGGTGGGGCAGTGCTCTTTCAGCTGGAGGTGGGTCAGGTAACTGTGGCCCTGTATCTGCTGGCTGACTGCCATCCCTACAATCCAGCATGGCTCAGTATCATTATCTTCTTTTTATAGACCAGACTGTGGACACTCAAAGATGCTTAAAGGCCTCTCCAGGGTCACACAGCTATCAAGTACAGAGCTGGGGTTTGACCCCAGTTCTTGTGGCTCTCTTAGGTCCCTTGCAACATGCAGCTGAAGCCAGGACCTCATTTTCTATAGAAAAGCCTCGGAGATCCTCCGGGCTGTGGCTTTCCTTCCTGTCTTGACCTGTGGTGTGTGTCCCATCTCTCCCTGCACATGGGACACTTCCCAGCATGCTTTGGAAGCAGGAATTCCTGGGGGGGGGATGCCAGTTCGTCCACTCAGAGCTGTGTGACCTCAGGCTGGTTGCTTAGCTTCCCTGACATCTGTATCAGATGCCATCTGTAGAGTGGAGAGGTTACCTGCATTTCAGGACTGGGTGAAGAACTAGACATGTGAAGTACCTAGTGTTGTGCCTGGCACGACAATAAATATTTAGCAAATAGTGGTGACTATTTTGAAATTCTATTTTCCTAACCCATTATTAAAGTTCCAAATATCAGGCACCAGACCTCCATTAGCCCTGAGCTCTTAATCTGGAGGCAGAATTTGAAATCAGTTAAAACTTAACAGTATTTGTCTCGGTCACGGCCACAGTCAGGCTTCAGCGTATCTGTGGGACTCTCAGTGCTGGGGTCAGAGATGGGGCTGGGAATAGAGACCGAGCGAGAAATGAAGCCTGCAGGCGGGCGGTCACCTTGGGCCGCAGAACCAAGATGTGCTTTGCCGCAGAGGAATCCATTTACATCCCCAAGGGGACACAGATGAGAATTCCCAGCTCTTCCAGACAGCCATGAGTGGGGCCTTAACGTTGCAGCCGAGCTAGTGCATTTCAGAAACACTCACTGAGTACGCCGGGAGCAGACCCCGGGCCTTGCTTTATGGCTCAGCATATGGCTTTTTTTTTGGTAAATGTACCATATGCGCTTGGAATCATGTGTCTTATGCAATTAAAGAACTGGCATTCTTGAGTACGCTTTAATATGCTGTCCTAATGTTCTATGTGCAGACTGATTTTTCTATCAGTTAGTACAGGAGAGAAATGTTTGACCATCTTCAGCTATGACTACAGATTTGCTTCTTTCTCCTCCTAGTTCGGTCAGGTTTTGCTCTGTGTATGTTAGTACTATGCTATTTGGTGCATAGATATTTAGGATTGTTGTATCTTCCTAATAAGTTTTATTTTTTTATTGGTACTGGAGATTGAACCCAGAGGCATTCTACCTTTGAGCTATACCCCCAGTCCAATTTTATGTCTTATTTGGAAACAGGGTCTCGCTAGGTTGATGAGAATCACTACTTGCTGAGTCTGTCCTCAAACGTGCGATCCTCCTGTCTCAGTCTCCCAAGTACTGGGATTACAAGTGTATACCACCACGCCCGGCTCTAAGTCGATTATCCTATTTTTATGAAATTTCTTTCTCGAAGTATACTTTGATACAAATATAGCCATAGCAGCTTTCTTGTGATTAGTGTTTACATGATATGTATGTTTCTCTCTTTTTCCTTTCAAGCACTTATATTTAACACATACTTTGTGTAAGCAGTATACAGTTGAGTCTTGTTTCTTATCCATTCTGACAAGCTCTTTCATTTAATGAGTGTGTTTCCCATCCTTCTATGTGGATGTGATCTACTATCTGAATTATTATTTTCCATTGATCCCATCTGTTCTTTAACCCTTTGTTCTTCCTTCATAACTTTTTTTTGGATTATTTGGTGTTTTTTGATATCCATTTTCTCTCTTAGTAATCACATTTACCTACTTAATTTTAGTAGTTGTTCTAGGATTATAATACTCATCTTTAACATAACTCAATTTACCTTAAATTAATATCATACCACTTCAAGTTCAATGTGTATTTTATTTTTTTTTGTTTAAAAATAAAATCAGATGTTTTTATTTTTTAATATGTTTTTATTGGTGCATTGCAGTCTCACATCACAATGAGTATCAGTTTGGTGTTAACATACATGCACACAGCTCTTGGTG
>PVJS01005484.1:0-63968 GCA_004027185.1 Glis glis
AGGAAGGAAGGAAGGAAGGAAGGAAGGAAGGAAGGAGTAAGGGAAGGAGGGAAGGAAATTTCTGTTGCTTTAAGCCACCAAGTACTGCCTTGGTGTCCAAGGGGACCTGGTTTCAGGACCCTCTGCACATTCCATGTCTTCTGATGCTTAAGTTCCTTATATAAAATGGCACAATATTTGCACATAACCTAAGTACATCCTCCCATGTGCTTTAAACCATCCCTAGATTACTTATAATTCCTAAACAATGAAAATTCTATGTAAATAGTTGTTATGCTATATTGTTTAGGAAATAATGACAAGAAAAAAGTCTGTACATGTTCATTATGAACACAATATTTTTTCTAAGTACTTTCAATTTATGGTTGGTTGACTCTACGGATGTTGAACCCACAGACGGGAGGATCAACTCTCTACATGGTAATCTGACACAATAGCCATTGAAAATTAATCCAGCACATTTAATATACTGCCCAGAATATGGGCATGGTATTTTATAAATTGAAGCTATACAGAAAGTATCATAATACAATGTAAAAATAATAACAAAGTCTTAATTGGGGGTCTGGACATATTTTATATGTATAGGATTTCCTTTAATTCAGTGCTGAGAATACCATAAGTAAAAATGACTTCTCTAAGCTTTTGTATTCTGTATTTTTTCATTTTTATTTTTCACATGAGCATTTTTTAATACTAACCAACTAAAACAGGTTGAACTGTTCTATAAAAGACGCACCTTCTCCATCCTCCCTGTCTCCTTTCCATCTGGGAGAGACATTAGTAATTATGAAAAAGTAAAAGTTCTAAGCATTCCCTTCTAAACATCCCTAAATTCTGGTTTTGTTTTATTTATTTTATTATTTTATTTTATTTTATTTTTGCGGTACTGGGGATTGAACCCAGGGGCATTCTACCTCTGAGCTCCACCCCAAGCCCTGTTTTTTATTCTTTTTATTTTGAAACAGGGTCTCACTAAGCTGCGGAGGGCCTCACTAAGTAGCTGAAGCTGGCCGCGATCCCAGATCCTCCGGTCTCATCCTCCCAAGAACTGGGATTACAAGCATGCGCCATCACGCCCAGCTTAAACATCCCTAAATTCTAACCTTAACAGTAACAATCAGACATATAACACAACTTCTGGGAGATATTCTCTTAGGGCAACAGGAAATATTAATTGGAGAAATCATATATGTTGTGGCAAGAAAAAAACTTATTGATACACCCAGGCACATATGTGTACACATACAAACACACACGAGCTCTGCAAGCAAGTAGCTCAAACCCTGAAATATAAAAATGCTTCCTGTTCAACAGGGAACACGCTGTTGTCTTTCTGTTCACCTCATGAAAATGCAGCAGAAGTCATGCGGACACTAGGGACAGGACAAAATATCATGTCGAAGACACCTAAATAAATCAACATCATTTAAAATTATGATTTGGTCTGTAGTACACCTACAAAAGTACAGTGAGTCATATGCCACATGCCAAATATACAAAGAATGAATACCATCTTGAAATTCAAGCAAGTAATTAATGTTCTCATGCGAAAAGTTATATTAGAACTAAGACATAAATAACTCAAGATACCAAGTATTTTCAAGAATACATTCCTTGTGTTTAAAAGTTCAAATAATTTTTCTTATGTGAGATTTTATAACATGCCCAAAAAAACGGGTTCAGAAAATTCCAGTGTCCATCCTCCAGTATTCACCTAGACGCAGTGGGTTCTGCACAATTCTACTTATATATAAAGAAATGCCTGGAAAATAAGGCCTAAACGCTCCTTAAGTGGACAATGGACAGAAAAAAGACATTTAACCCTTACCTGGTATGAGTACCAGAGTAAAGTATCTGATTTTAGACCCATCCTATTTCATTTTATAACTCTTAACTTCATAAATTCAACTGACATTGATAAACAAATGTCATAAATTCAATATAAAAAACATTCAGGTATGTTGAAATAAATGTCTTAACGCGTTATACACCTTTAAGTGCTCTCAAATTTAAGAAAATATAGCAAAAGTTTCTCTATCAAAAATAATTAATATTACAAATGCCTATGGCTAATTTTACTAGGATTTTTTAAAAACTTAGACTATGTAGCACCCCTCAAGAATTTAAAAGTCACTATAACAAAAAGCTTATGGAGTACTAAAAAAAAAATTGTCTCTGTTTCTTTCAAAATATGTACCTAGAAATATATGTGTGTATGTGTATGCGTGTGCAGGCAAGCACCCACACCTGGGGTTCTTTGTTGAAAATATAGACATAATGGTAAATATGAGGAAGAATGGTAGTTACCTGTGGTGTTGACCACAAAAAATTAATTTTCATCTTTATAGATAACAAATAATCATGATTATTTAATACATATGTACATACACATTTCTAATTATGTATTGATTAGTTTAGCTTTTAGCAAAGCACAAAAGTGTATTACATTTCTCCAGAGTAAGATAGTATTTTTAAAAATTACACAGATAGACCATTAGCATCAAGTGAATTTATTTTCCCCAACAGTGCTAAAGATATGCAAAATTTCCATTCTTTAGAGTTGCATAGTAAATGATTAACACCAGCTCTGCTCATTATCTCGCTTAACAAAACTTCTCTAAAAACAAATAAATCAAAAATGCCTCTAACATTCCCGAATAAATAAATTATAGACCTATTCAGTGGCAGCAATGATATTTTAAAAAGCTTGTGCAAGCTCATTGTACAATTTTATTATAAAACTACGTTTGATAAAAGAAAGAGCTGTCCACTTTTTCATTCTCAACACAGTTGTACGAGCAGGAATGGCTTCTCAAAGATGAAGAAACTTTATAATAGCAACATATCTAGGAAGTGTTAACCCTGTGTTCCAACAGATTATAGTCACTGCTAATTAGGAGCGGATATTCTCATAAAGACACTTTTAGGAGCCAAGACTATTTTTCTCTCATAATGAGAATATAAGGATAATGACAGCTAATAGGAGCCATCACTATATGATCAGAAACAATAAATGAGAATGTTTATATAATGGGAAACATAACACTTTAAAAATACGTATTTAGATAGGGTGCAGAGAATTGTTCTTACTATTATTTCAACACAACCCCCACAACTTCTGCACTGAACAAATGCCATCAAAACACTGACAAAGGGATCCTGTGTGTGCAGGTTTAAAGCAAAAATAGGCACCATGTAACAGCTTTACCTATACTTCATATGTAAAGAAAAAAAATCTCAGACCAGAAATAGTACTAATTAAGCATAAATGTTACGGGGAAAAATTAATGAAGTGATGAAATTGCATTATTGTAAAGTGAAAATCAATGCATTCTAGGATTCAATAATGCCCACTAGGTAATAAGTCTACAGCATACTGAAGACCATAAGCTAAAATCTAAAATTAAAGCTCCAATGAGTTAACCTATATTTTATTCAAACAACCACTAAAAGACCATTTTCTTTTACGAATGACAAAAGTTATAACACCAGAAGATCTAATGCAGAAAATGCATTATAATTATTCTAATCCTAGCTTTAGAAATAGCCTTCAAAATAATTCGAGCTAACAGATTTTGATATTTCAAAAACTACACACACACAAAATAATTCAGATCAAAACACAAAAAGTAAGCTTCTTATTGCTATAAAAGATTTTTCCTAGAAATAAAAACGCATGTAAATTAAGGTGACTGAAACATGCTTTCATCTAGCAGAGTAATATGGTAGCTATTCATCACCTGAAGTCATAAAACACTAGGTCTCGTCCTTAGCATATTCTAATGAAGCCTATCATGCAAATGAGAGTGACCTTTTCCTTGCATTCTGCAAGTTCACATTTATTCCAGGAGTACATAGAGTTTGCCAATACAAACTAGCCAAAGACTGCGTAATTACTGTAATCAATTAGTAGTTAGTGTCGTTCTGCTCATTTTCAGCTAATGTCAACTAAGCCATTTTTGAGAGAGCCGCCCCTGACAAAAGCTTTTCTGTTATTATTTTTTTTACTGTGGGAGAAAAGAAAAGATGAACACATGCAAACTTTCCAACATGGCCACAAGGTCGCACCCTACCCAGGATGTTAAGATTCAAGACCAAGCTCGAGAGTTGAGAAGGGACAAAGAGTCTCCACTAAAGTTGCATATCCTCAAAATGACATTGAAGTTTCCTGCCTATACAATTAAACATTAATATTTAAATATTTAAATGAAGGACACTCTCCTGGGCGGCAGTTCAGACTTGGTAGAACTTGGGCACTCTTCTCAACGGTTGAGTAAACAGGCCGTACCCTCTGCTCAGAAACAGTCTATTCTGCAGACAGTTATGGATAGGAAACATTACGGCAGCCGGTAATTAAAGTAAAAACTAATACTGTCTCAGAGATGGGGAATTCTGTAAAGGAAAATCATTTATCATGGCTTACAGTTTCCACAACTGAAATGAATTATCTCTTTCTTTAGCACATATCCATTTTAAGCTCATATATTTACTAAACTAAAATGGGGCCCACTTGCTGATCTTAATTTTATTAGTTAATAGCCATGGGGAAAAAAAAACACAACAGATCTTAGATATTCTACACACATCACACAACATAAAACCTTGGGCTTGAAAATGAGGACACCAAAAAATACCAACTTAAACTAAAGGCTGCTACATCACAAGAAAACCTTCAGTATTAAAATCACAAATAAGACTAAAAGATAATACCTTCCCAGCTGCTAGTTGCTAAGAAAACTGTTCCTCTCATAGAAGCCAACATTCTATCACTATCTCCCTCCCTATGACTATCCCTATGAAGGACAAAACAGTCCTATTTCACTTTGAAAAAATATATTAAATATTTGGGAACTAAGAGCTGTACCCCATACAGTTATAACAAACATAAAAAATAGATCATTGCTATGCTACAAAGGAAATTGATTTGTGGCATATCAGAAGTTATCAAAAAGAAAATAATAATATCGAGTTGAGTAATTTCCCTGACATTCCTGAACTCAAAGAAACGGCACAAAGAAATACCAACACTGTTTGTACATGCCAACCTGCCGCCCCAAACTCACATTTTCTTTGAGTCAATATAGTCTAGGGTCTTTTATAAGCTGAAATTTCTGCCTACTAAGAAATTACTGTTTTTAAATAAAGAAAACTTACTTGAAAACCATACTCTAAGGGTTAGTGAATACATATGCATATTATTACATAGACACATAAGTGTATGTGAGAGAAGTTTTTATCCTCTCTAAAAAAAGATGGGAATTGAAACCAAAATTGTAAACAGGAACCAAAAATTAGGCACAAAACCACCGCCGTATGCCAGGTGAGGATACGCAGTTTCATTTCCTGGTACCTGAAAATATTATCCTCAAAGGCAATGAACTGCATTCTCTCTTGAAATTAAAAACATCTCTAGAAGATTAAATACCTATAGAGAAGAAGCGTATCCTACTGAAGATATTGTTATTTTAAAATCTGTAATAGTGCCTGAAAGTAAATGGCCAAAACAAAACATAAATGTATCCTAAGCTGAGGTACGTTACTCGGGTATCACCTGATGATCTAGAGGCAGTAAGGTACAATGGTCCCTCTTTTCAGTTGCCTGTATAATTGTGCAGGGGGGGGGCCTTGTTTAGAAGTGTTTGTTTCCATGGTGATATTTAGAGTAAAAAGAGCAATCAAGTAGCAATGAGTGGAGTGACACTGAAGATTTATTGGTTTACTTCTGCATACTGCTGGAACCAGTTACCTCATGGAGCGTCAAACACGCACACTTGTCGATACTGACACAGAGCCAAACAGCAGGAAGATAGTTCTTTTCATTCTTGTCAGAAGAATAACCCGATGTGGGCCTTTGACAGTTACTGAGAGGGGACAAGAGCAGACAAGATGAGCAAAAAAAAAAAAAAAAAAGAAAGAAAGAAACCAGTAAATTTGAAGGCCCTAAGGCTTCCCCCAGAAAAAGATGCCAGGCACGGAACACGGAGCAGTTGCTCGGCTTGTCTCAAAGAAAAGGCTAACATGAAATGCTTCACGAGAGATGAAGCTCACTGAACGCTGTTGCTCAACTCCAGGACGACGTCTGAATGGTAAACACTTGAGACAACTTGTGACCAAAGTCCTGTTACGACACTAATTGTCCATGAAAGCTGACCTGCAGCAAAGCAGCACAGTTCAGTTCCAATAGCGCAGGCTCCGGAGTACGAACATGATTCCAGATGACAGGAGACATTCACGTAGCACCAGACTCTGGCCACGCCGGACGCACTGCGCAGCACCCACTGAAGAGCCCCTTGTAGACGTATGCTTCTTGAATAGAATTAACAAAACCTAGTACAATAGCCCATATATTCCAGATTTTGCTACTAGCTTTTCTTATGTAATGATTGGAAACAGAGAAACGAAATGGCAATAACATTGTTTTAAAAAATTAGATGTGGTTATTTTAAAAAGGAAAAAATCATATAATAAAAAAATGAAGAATAACATTAAGTTTCTGGAAATATGTACTTGATAAATGACTTAATGTTCCTAAAGTATTTCATTTGTTAAGAGTACTTAGTATAGAAAGAGATTTAAGCATACATTGCATATTGTAATTTACAATTATTGCAGCATTCCAATTTTTCTATAAGCTAATGAAGTGCATAAAGTACCTTTCTAATGCAGTAATTTAAAACTGCATTAGGTGACTTAAAATTACCTTGCTTATTATATAAAAGCCAGGCTGACAAAAACTAGTCTCTATGACTAGTTAAGAGTTGGTAATTAACAATTTAATAATCAAATATTTTTACTTGAAGCTGAGAAATATGTTGAATAAAACTCACAAGCCTAAATATAATTACTATTTTTAAGTCAAAGTATAATGAAACTTGTTTGACTCTGGAACAATTTCAATATTTAAATTGATCTAAACAAAAAGTATAGAAAATTAAATTGATAATATATTTAATTACTGAGTGGATATCAAAATTATCCACTGTAAATATTGAGTAGGTTTCAAAATGTAACATACCACAAACACTGATTTTACATAATAACTACATGCGCACACACACACGCCACTGGAGCGTGTGGGGAAAGCGAACGCTGTAGCATGCGACAGTCACACCTCCAGGCCTTGCTCTCCCACACAAGTGCGCACCATAAACTCCTGACCACTAGGAAGAAAGGCTACCGAATACACACGTTGGGGATCAGAAGAACTGGAAAACGGTAATTAGCAGTGCTTAGTACACTTATCTTCCCAAAATACAGGATGTCGAAATTAAAGTTTTCTGACTTCATTACTCTACCTAATTAGTCATTGAAAATGTGCTTGCATTTCATTAAGCAGGTTTAACCGCAACAGGATTAGAAATTTACTTCAAGAAATAAGGATAGAATTGCTTTTGTTCACTTACTAGAAGTAGGTGAACCATTTTATATGACTTCAGTGAAATAGAATAAACCTTCCTAAAAATATTCACAAACTGGCCAACCTATAGAATTAACAGATCATAGAAATTTAGAAGGGATTTCATTCAACTAGTACAGTGCCGTGAATGGCTCCCCTGAATTACATCCTAACAAGGCACCACCTCTCTCAATTAAAGGAAACCTATGACACTGTACAGTGGCCCATTCCCCATGGACAAATGTAGTTATTATACAGTTCCACTTAAACTGACGCAAAATCTGGAATTTCCATTATTTTTGCATGAATTGCTAAATCAATGCCCAAAAAAGGTACAGTGACTTTATACATTTACATGAGATATTGGGAATTTACACTGTGCAGAAAAAGTAGTGGAATATGTTTCTGTCTTCTAGGTAGGAAAAAAATAAGACTGTCCTAATAGTCTCTCCAGAAAATCATTTATCCAAGATATTCTGTTCACCTTATAGAAAGTAGGAAAGAAAAAGAGAAAGAGGGAAGGAATAAGAAGAGAAAAGAAAGAGAGAGAGAGAGAGAGAGAGGACTGGAAGGGGAAGCAGGGAAGAGGGAGGATGGATACCAGTGATAGAAAACTAAACGTAGCAGCAAACCAGTCCATAATGAAGTGAATGTAGATTCAGAGAGACAGAAGCCTTGGTGAAGGGCAGTAACAACTTCGGGTAACGAACACAGACAGCGATTGCTGCCTTTCCCCCATCCACAGGCAAGTGAAATATGCAAGCGGCAGTATGAAGGGCTTGAACGCTTCGTCGGGCACTAGTTCTTCAGACAGGATGGGCATTTCTTCCATTTTAATCTTGACTTGTAATCTATGTTTTAAAAAGCATTCAAGCTAGAGAAGCCATTATAGAGAATATTAAACAGTGTGAGAAATCCTCATAGGAATATTACAAACTATAAGTAACACGCAGAGTTTCCCAAACTCTGAAAAAGCCAAGTCGATTTCAGCACACCATCCCGTTCATGGCACAGAAGAGCAGACTCTGGGGTCAGGCAAGTATCTACCCACTGCACAGTGCCCCAGTGGAGGAACACTGGGGCACTGTGCAAAAACATGCAAGAAACTGCACTTAATAACCGAAAAGATCGCCTTCTGAGAGGCTATTCACAAGTTCAAAGTATTTCATAAATATATGCCATTATCAAGTTTTACTACCATATGCCAACCAAAACTGTCAATGATAATCATTTTTAAATTTTATAGTTGTTAAAACTGTTTCTAAACATAATATCATAAATATCAATATACTATGCTACTATTTACATGGAATACAAGCAAATACTCTACACATAAATTTGAAAATTCAGGACTAAAAAAAATTATATTGGTTTGTATATATGGCTTTTGTGCACCACTGAGATATTTTATTAATGTGTTACTGGACTTATTTAATACATGCTTTCTGTCCCACAGATCCTAGTATATTTTATACATGCTGAGTATTCCCTAAAAATATTTAATAAGTTCATAGTAAATCAATGAATGAGTGAACCAATGAATATGGGAAAAAGAGTTCACTTCTCTGTAGGATCCAGCACATGAGAACCCATACTAGTCAAACCATCATTGAGTTGGGAAAAGGCTCTATAAAAAAAGTAATTCCTGATAAAGAAAAATAACAGAAACCTAGCTGACTCCAGGAGTGACTGAGAAAGCGGCCAGGCAAGTTCCCGCCTTCCTCCTTTGCCAAGAGCTGGTCCTTCCTCCAAGTGCACAATCGATGCTCCAGCAATGGTAACTAATTGCAAATAGTGAATACCAAACTGTGGTTTGTCCTGTCCACGGACTGTCCCCCATAGTGGCACTTGCCTCATTTTAGTAGAAGCAATAAATCATATGTGACGTAAACACTGAGCACTGACCATGAAAAGAAGATACTGAGAGGCATTGGAATGAACTGCCAATTTGGAGGAGGGTCTTTGATATTAAGATCAAAGAGGGTCCTGGCACCCACACTGGAGAACACCCACACATGCTTTCCGAGCAGCAGAGAAGACAACACCACCAGCCTGTGACAGAACTAGAGTGTTGGAAACGCAAGGCCCAGGAGAGGCTCCAGGAAGCCCCATCCTTGTTTTTTGTCTGTTTGGTTGGTGTTTTGACTCATTATCACTCCACAATGCTGGCCAGCAGCCAGTCCTGCGGTCCCCAGACACACTGCTGTTCTGCGTTTGCTGCACAGCCTCCCCGATGGCACTGGGCTGCCTCCATCCGTGCTCTCTGTGTGATGAGCCTCCCAAACTCTGCCAGGCCGTTCCTCCTCCAGCAACTGGCCTGCCCTGCCTGTGCTTTCGCTCCCAGACCTTCAGCACTCCTCTCCAGGACAGTAAGAACCAAGTCCACCCCCCTGGGCCCCAACCTGTCTCTTAGACCTCCAAAGCTGGCCTGGCAGATTCCTGAGCAGAGGTGGATGGTCTACACCTCGACTAGGTGGGGGAAGCTCTCGGAAGGCATAGAAGAATGTCTAATGTGAAAACAGTAGTCAGGAAGCAGAGAAGAATCTTACTGACAGGGCCAAGCCCCAGCGCTACATGCCGAAAGAACACCGGTCCACGTTGCAGCCCGTGGTCCAGCTCACAGAACGTGGCTTTCCATCAAGTTTCATGAACCTAGCATCATGGTCTCTTCACCCCTAACATCCACAACAGCTTCCCAATTACTGGCTTTGAACTTCAGAATTATCTTTAATTCCTCTCTCTTTTAGTTTGAACATCAAACTAACTGGCAAATCCTAGAGTTTCTTCTAATGTTTCTGAAGTCCATATTCTACTTCTATTGCCACTGTTATAAATGCCAAGATTTCGTTATCTCCCCAATACCCAAAAGCAAAAGTCTCCAGACAGACATCCCCACTTACTCTTCTCCTGTCCACACCAGCCTACATACCACAGCAACTTTAAGTATCTCTTTAAAAGAAGCCCTTTCTGAGCCAAGCTGCGTCTCTGCTCATGACCCTCCTGAGAGCCCATCCTCAGCTCTATTTGCTGCCCTCATACATGCAGGACTCTCAACACCTGTACGATGAATCCTAAGTTACTCCCTGCTCCACTCGATGACCCTGCTTGCTGGGTCTCCAAGTCTCCCTTCTCATATCTCTTCCCATATAAAATGGAGATGGCGAATCCTCATGATACATTGAAAGATAATGAAAATGGCAAAACCAGGCTTCAACTGGCATGAAGCTATTCAGACAATGCGTTCGGATCCCTCTGTTGAGCATGCATCAGTCCTGCCATAGAAATAGAATGTGTTAGATTACAGGGTGCTGCCCCAGAGATCACAGCGGTATTTAACACTTTAGGGCAGATGATACATAACCTTCACAAAATACAAAAACTATCAATAACCAAAAAGCACCTCTCCCCCTCCCAAGGGCTGGATCAGGGGATGCTGTGGGAGAGAGGGCTCCACCTGCCATATCTCATTCCACAGCATTCTTCATGTCAGTTTTAGGAGTGAGCTTGACCTCAGGTCCAACACTCATCTGAAGCCTCCATGACTCCCTCCCGTTACATGATGGTCTAAACGCTCCTACACATCCATTGGGGATGCAAACCCCACATTTTCCTGACCTGGATATTCTTAGCACTCCGCTCAGTGCTTGGCACATAATAGAAAATCAACAGCTGCAAAGCTGAAGTGAGTAGATTAATCTTCACTCTTGTTGAATGAACGGAGCAAATGATCTTGGTTTCCTTAATAAGTTAGAATGGACAAATTCTAAGTTTCCCCACAGATGGACTGCAGCCTTAGAAGATGACAGAATTCATGCTCACCTCCAGTGAGACGGACAACACTGCAGAACCAAAGACTATGGAAAACACTCACAATAGGTATTTCCCCCAAGACATGATGATTTTCCAATATCAAGTATGGAGAATCTGTATCTTTAGATTTATATAGGAATAAAATTTGAATATTCCCCTATGAAGCTGAAAATTAACGTGCACTAAATTAGGAGTCTATGATTTACAATTCAAAATCCAGCCAAATCAGGATCATTTCGTGGGCCATGCATTCAATCCACATGTGGGTTACACTATAATTGACTAAATATTGACAAGACAAAACATAAAGGGTCATGGGTAACAAAAGAAAGCATGTTAATGAAATTCTTTAGTGCATAAATTAGATACACATACAGATATTCCAAAATTCCTTCTCACTCCATTGCTGTTTCATATTCCTATGTAATTTAGTTCATGAGTTCTAACATTCTGTTTTGCTTTTCAATTTATCAAACACAAAGTTATTCTTTCCATGAATGGCATCCCCAGGCTTAGACACAACGCTCTGGCTTTAATGATTCAGACACAGTGGTTGGTCCTATATAATTCTCAAAACAGTAAATAGAGTGTGTGAGGGCTTAGCTGGAGTCACTCTTATCTGATGACATGATCCATCATGCTTCCTTCAATTAAACTACACTCACAGGTATGATTCTTGGATGTAAAAAGCACAAGTCTACATTGACTGTAGATCCATGAGGATCAGAAGCAACATGAAACTTCAGTGGGTGCTGAGTGGAAGGGGACAGTCAAATATGAAATGAGGTAGGGGGATCTCAATATATGTCACTAAAGTAAAAATTGTTCTATTTTTTTTTTTTTTTTGCGGTACTGGGGATTGAACCCAGGGGCGTTCTACCTCTGCGCTACACCCCAGGCCCTATTTTTTATACTTTATTTTGAAACCGGGTCTCACGAAGTTGCGGAGGGCCTCACTAAGTAGAGAGAGAGAGCAACAGGAAGAGAGAGAGAGAGCTGAGGCTGGTCGCGAACCCAGATCCTCCGGTCTCCACCTCCCAAAGTACTGGGATTACAAGCGTGCGCCACCACGCCCGGCAAATTGTTCTATAAATATACTATATACAGTGTATTAACCATTGTTTCACTATCACCCCCCCCACACACACACACATACCCACAAGGGATGAGCAAAAACGATCTATAGAAATATTACACAGGTAAACAAACTCCCTAGCATCCTCTGTAACACCAAGGAAAAATCAAAAACATTGTGTAGTCATAGAAAAATCCAAGAAAAAAGTCAACATCGAATAGGATGTCAATGGGTCATCCCACTAAAAAGAGTTCCACCATCTAGAAAGAAGACAGCAATTTGGTATTAAATCATATATTAACCAAATATTAATGGATATACTTGAAATATAGAAATGGTTTCAGTTACAAAACATTGCCTGCTTAAATATGAAGCTACAAATGAAAACATAAAAATGAAAAGTAAGTAGTTTTTTCCAATTTACGGCAAGGTAAAGTGATCTCTCTAAATCATAAATGAAAAAAAACCTTTACAAGGGGAAGCTGAAAATTAGTTTCAATCTAAGTCCAAGTATTAAAAAATAAATAGAATACAAAAATGAAAAAGTTTAAATTCATTGCTTAAAAATATAACTTGTGCTATATTTTAACAGAATCACTTTTCTTTTTTTATAGACTTCAATGGGCGCATTGTAATTATCCATCATAATGAGATTCAGAGTGATAGAAACATTCATGCACACAGCACATAGTGTGTTTCCCTCTAGGTCCCACCCCACGCCCTTCCCTTCCCCATAGGTTTATGAGATTGCCGTTAATAACTTCATATATGTACATAGAATTATTTGAACTGTTTCCTTCATCAGTCTCCTTTTTCCCCTCACCTAAATTTTGTTTTTAATTTCTGTATTCTGAATATATTTCTGAATTTTTAGAGGCTATTTTTCATTTACATTAAACACTTTAAATAAACCTATGTCTCGAAAAATAAAACAAATAGAAACATTTTATAAGTTACCTTCTATCAGGTGTAGTAAACTTCGGATTATCAAGCGATAAAATGATATAACAAACACAATACCCACTGATATCAACAAAAATAAATAGTACATTATTAATAAAAAACTATTTTCACAGATAAAAATATTACAAGTATGAAATTAGGCTCAGTGTCATCTACCATTAAAATAGTTTTAAAATCTGTTTTTTAAACAAGCAAACATACTTAATATACAAAAAACATGAAGAGATCATCTTAAAATGGGGAAATGCAACACAAAATACACTGAAAAAATGTTTGACGAAAATGGTGAATCAAAACCATACTATGAGAGTTTTCACATATCAAATGAGAAAAAATTTCTCATGTTAATAGCTGGAAAGTAGAAGTAAGCTGCACACCCTCACCAGTGTTAAACTGGTCAAACTTTCTGAGAAGCATTTTAGTTGTGTATAAGAACAAGTTTAAACATCACCACTCACATTGAAACCATTATTTCAACTTCTAGAAACCTTTACTAAGAAAATAATATGAACAGGGCACATTAATGCATATACAAAGATGTCCAACACACATATAAAAGGCAAAAAATTGTGAATAACCAACATGGGAAGCATTCAGAACTGATCATATAAATAGTAATATCCATACATAAGGAATGTTACACTGCCATAAAAATATCTGCCAAGAATACCTAAGGGCATAGCAAAACACGTCTCATATAATTTTAACCAAAAGCAGATTTTAAAATTTTACATATAGCACATTCGATCACATAATACCAAAAGAATTACTTCAAAATGTTGAAGTGGATTAAAGCTCATTATTTTTAATACTCATTAAAATTTATTCACCTTCCAAATTTCACACAGTAAACATATAATGCCTTGAGAATAATATTTAGAACTGTTTGAAAAATAAATTAGAGGTTTTCCCCTTCTGGTATGGAGGAATGAGGTGCCAACAGACCACAGTCTCCCACAAATAAGAACTATAAAGTGTGGATGAAATACTTTTTAAATCAACTACCTGGGGTTCCTAGAGACTAAACAAAAGCTGGAGGATGTGGAGTGGTTTCAAAAGCTAAAGCAAGTGAAACCCTCTTGCAAGTGCATCCAGACCCCTCTCCCTTTTAATGTGGTGACTTTACCTGAGGACCTCCAGAATGGGCCAACTCAGGAAAGTTATCAGGAAAAGAATGGATCCAACAATAGCCATAGGAGATAAGAAGAAAAGGCCATAAATGAACATCGGGACCATGTAGGAGTGAGGCAGAGTGCAAGCAGATTGCCACTGAAGCCTAAATACCAGAAATGAGCTATGAGAAATGATGACTGCAGACATGACAGCTGCTATCTGATCCTAATCAGGGTAAATGCCTGCTAGAAAGAAAACATGAACAGCCTTTGAAGAAGTGCACAAGATCCAGAATCTGCATCATGTAAGATTCAGGATGCCCAAGCTGCAATCCAAAATTATTCTACATAGAAAAAGAAAAACGTGACCAAAGCTCAATCAAAAAGACTGATGGCAAAAAGACCAAAATATTGGCATTATTTCAGAAGGACTTTAGAAAAACTACTATGACCATACAAAATGAAATAAGGGAAATATGCTAGCAATGAGTAGAAGAAAAACCTCAGCAAGGAGATAAAAATTATTTTCTTCAGTCAAATGAAATTTTAGAAACAGAACACAAAAGACCTAAAATTAAAAAATGGGCTTTAATAACAAAATAAAAATAAAGAAGTGAAAAAATCAGTAAATTTAAAGACATAGCAATAGAAATCATCCAATATGAAGAACAGAGACCAAAAAAAAAAAAAAACAACTAGGTTAAAAACAAAAGTGAATAGAGTCCTAGGTACCTAAGGAATAAATACAAGAGGTCTAACATATAGTTAACTAGAATTCTAAAGGAAAGTGGGAAGGTGGGCAGAAGAAACTCTTAAGAAATAATGGTTCACTGAGGAAATGTTCCTGTTTGGAAACATATAAAGAGGACAATGAATCTTCTTCCCAAAAACAACTATAAAACTGCATAAAATTGTCAAGAGCAATAATTTCAAGACTTTAAAAATCAAATGCAAGCTGCAAAAGGAAAAAGCATTTGACCCTGAGGAACTCCAAGAGCCTTGGGGAGAGCCAGAGAGAGAAGCGCTTGCCCGGGTGCTGCAGTTCCCTCTACCCACCCACCAACTTAGTGAGGTAGATGGGAGCTTGGCCAGCACAAGACTGGCATGAGAATCTGGAGCTCTGGTAAAAGAGAGGAAGGGAGAAAGAGGTCAGGGAACGCCATACCTTTGTCGACTACAAGCTAGTAGAAAGCAAAGGATAAAATCCTACACAATACTAACGTAGTTCAATAGGAGTGGAGTTCAGCTGGAGCAACTGGCAGACTAGCAAGAAATGTTAGAAAGAAATCCTATAAATGAAAGACCAGTACGAGGACCAGAGAAGCTGCCCATGCATTCCTGCTTGACTGAGTGGAGTAAAAAGGAAACCTGAAGCAATATGTCAGAGAGTAAATCCAAGAAAGGTAGCCTGAAAACGAGCATTCAGTGTGCCCGCCACAGATGATAGCAGATGGCAGAAATCTTACGGGCTCAAAGACTGAGTACAATCGCTACCCAAATCACTGAATGACCACTAAATATACACAGGGGAGGCACTTGCAATGACAAGGTACAAAAAAATAAAAAAGAGTAAAAAAGTAAACAGAAATGTGGCAAGATATATACCAAAGACAGATAATTTTATGGTTTTAAGATCATGAAAGTTACTTTAAAGGAAAAGAAATCCTTTAAAGAAGACACAAAATCTGAACTTTCCACAACATATTATATAAAATGACCTATTTTCAAAAATAAAAAGAATAAAACATGTTAAAATAAATAAATAAATAAGTACATAAAAACAGAAATTGTCATTAATTTACAAAGAAAAAAGTCAATATAAAATTGAAGTGGACCCAGATGTCAATGTAACAGTCTTAGAGCAACTACAATAAAGTTGTTCAAATAATTGTTTTATATGTTCAAATGTAAGGGAAAATGTCATGACAGTTATCCAACAAGATAAGAATAAGAAAAGGAAATAAGAACCAAACAGAAATGCTAGAGATGAAAAGTACTATAATACAAATGAAGAATTGCTACATGGGAAACAGCAAGGTTGGAAAGGCAGAAGAAAGAAAGAGTGAATGTGAAGGTGGAACAGCCCAGACGTGGTGGCACACGCTTGTCATCCCAGGACTTGGGAGGCGGAGACCAGAGGATCACAGTTTGGTGCTGGCCTCAATAACTTAGTGAGACCCTGTTTCAAAAGAACGAATAAAAAATAGGGCTGAGGGTCTATCTTGGAGGTAGAATGCGTCTGGGTTCAATCCCCAGTACCGCAAAAAAAAAAAGAAGATAGAACAATTTTAATTTTCTAATCAGAAGGGGGGGATCTTTAGAAGAATGAACCAAGCCTCAAGATCCATGTGACAGTTTGAATCACTCCAACAAATGTACAATCAGAATCCAAACAGGAGAGAAAAGGGAGAAAGCAGCAGAAAAAATACTTAAAAAATAACAGCTGAAGCCAGGCATGGTGGTGCACGCTTGTAATCCCAGTACTTGACAGAGGCTGGATGTGAGGACCATGGGTTCGTGGCCAGCCTCAGTTGCTTAGTGAGGCCCTCCCCAACTTAGTGAGACTCATTCTCAAAAGAAGAAAAAGTAGGGCTAGGACTATAGCTCAGAGGTAGAATGCCCCTGCATTCAATCCCCAGTGCTACACACACACACACACACACACACACACACACACACACACAAATAATAATAATAATAATAATAATAATAATAACAGCTGAAAATGCCCAAAATTTCATGAAATGCATTAATCTACAGATAGAAGAAGGTCAACATAAACAAGAAATACAAATACTAAGGGATCCATACCTAAAAACAGCACAGTCAAGCTATTAATCAGGTAATAAGTGAACCCTGAAAGAACAAGAATATTATCACATCCAAGAAACAGCTTCATGATCAACTGCTAATTTCATACCACACAAAGGCAGAAAAATATAAAAACAAAACAATGCAAGTAAGAGCTGACTGACCATAAACAATGGAGGGAATACCTCAGAAGAAGAACATGGTCAACGTGCTGAAAGAAAAATTATCAACCAAGAAGTCTCTATGCAGAAAAACTGTATTTCAATAATGAAGAGGAAGTAGACATCCCCAAGTACGTAAAAACTGAGAGAATACACATCAACACAAAATAAGGAAGTGAAAGAGAAACAGATGAAGAAACACATGAGGTAAAGAGCAAAGTGGACAATACAAAACCAACTACAGCACACGGAGTAGTAATAAAATAAACACTGCGATTAAAAAGGGATTATCAGACTGCATTAAGAGAAAGGATCTAACTATGTGCTACCTGAGAGAGGCAAACATATGCTAAAGAAGATATATTCCAAGAAAAGACATTTAAGAAAATGATATTACTAAAAGTAAAGGACAAAAAAGAGAGGTTAAAAGATTGGATAAATACAAGGTGAACAATTATCATTCATAGAAGATGTGATTATTTACATAGAAAGTTCTCAAGAATCAAAAAAGAACTACTAGAATGAATCAGTGAATTTAGGAAATTCACAGGGTACAAGGCTAATACGCAAAAATCAATTATTCTTTAAAATATTAATAGCAATAGTATTTCCATTGGCAAAAATTAAAAATGAGTTTAACAAAAAATGTTCAAGATCTTCACCCAAGAACCTCACTCGCCATTTTCTGAAGCGGCAAGCAGAGCCCTCATACAACCCAGACGTTCACTGCGAGGCTTCTCCGCAGAGCAATGGCAACAAATGTCCACACAAAGATGTCTACACAAGAGTGCAAGCCAAGGGTCCAGCAAAGGAAGCACAGTGACAAACGCAGTTGCTGTGGCAGGCGGGAGGCAGGAGCTGCAAAGAGGCATGGGAGTGTTGGGGTAAGCGAAACGCCCTTTATCTTGACTCTGTCAATGGTTTGGAGGTATATACAATTGCTAAACCCCATCAAACTGTACACTTTACATGCTGTTTATTGTACCCAAACTATCCTGCGATAGAACTGTTAAGGAAAATGTAAACAGAATGAATGAATAAATGGATGGATGAGCAAGGGTTTAAAATTAAATAAGCCTTAAACACCTGCCTAAAAACAAATACCAAAATTTAAAAGGTAAAAAATATTTGTAAAGATAAACAAGCAATGCTTTTTAGCAATCTCTAGTTTTCTGGCTTTTATTTGTTTTAAACCTTAAGTTTATGACAAATATAAGGAGATAAAAACTTAACAGGTTTACCATAAAAAATGATGATACCAATTGTTTAATGATGGTTATATAAGGAAAAAGACTTCACATTTCAGAGGTTGTATTTTTAGATCAGGATACATAATTCAGTTTCATTACTAAAAGCACAACAGTCCTCATGTAGGAAATAAGTAAGTTTTATAGTCTGATCCATCTTAAATATATCATGCATGTGTACTCTCCATGGAATCACAAAACGCAAAGCTATTATAACAACCTAAATAGAAAAAAAAAGTGCTACTATCTAATTCAGGAGTGTAAACATGACTTAAAAATCATTCTGTCTGAATCAATGCTAAAGAAGATAGATTCTTCCTTAATAGGAATTGTCACAAATGAGTAACTGCACTATGAAATAAGATATGCTTTTACTGTCATTTTTATACATAATTCTGCATGTCTAAAATCAAGCCAAAAGATTGAGAATCACCTGGTCCAACTGTGAAATGCTAAAAGAAATGCTAAATACATTAAATACATACATGAATACACCACATACATACATATACACATACATTCTCACCAATACACAATATGTCTATGGTTTTTGTTTTAAAGGTAATGATGACAAAAAAGTAATGACACATAGTATATCTTACTCTCTATTTATATAAATAAATACCCATATACATGATTCACTATTTCTCTCCCAAAAACTAGCTTCATTTAATTATTATTAATAAAAATGAAACAATTTCAAAAATTTAAATGCTTAGGATTAAAGTTACAAGAAAATTTGTGAACTTGCCACTCATCTTTTTGATCTTCAATCTCTGGGAATATATCATAAAAGTAATTCTTATTACTTATATTAATATATATTATACAATGTGAAAGTTAATGACGAGCATTGTTTGAACACCTCTGAATTGTCTCTCAAAACATTTATTAACTTTGCCACAGAAATGTAACTAGTTTTATCAATTCTTACTTGACTAACATTATAACCAAAAAAGAAAGCAATATGTAGTATATAACAGAAAAAAACTAGCTAACATAAATATTTCAGCATGATAAAACCTTTTTGAATTAGTTGCTTCAATTCTGTCACCTCTAACCCATGGTCACTCATCTACTAAGTCTGTATAACATAAAAGTATCCCCTAAATTGACAGGAGTTTAAAGAACTTGAGCTATTACAGCTTTCCTATGAACATCCAACTTGAAATGCATATGAGGCTATTTAACAAAAGGATCAAATAGGCATTAACAGTCACAACAAGGAAGACAACAGGGATATTAATTCTGCAAAGTAATCTATTTTAACATACTTGAAACTAACATTAAAATAAGTAGGTTAACTTACAAACAAAAGTTACTGTATAAGAAATCAGCAGACAACTTATTATTGAAGATTATTAAAAACACTATATTTTATTAATTTTTATTATTTGCATACTATGATTTCAGAAATTTGTGCTATTTGTCTAATTTGACTTACTAATTAGATTTTTAGTTCCTTCAGGGTAGGGCCCAAAAGTTATTTTTACCAAGAGTATGCAAACCCAAATGGATCTAAGGTGCTCAGTTAAATACTGATTGCCTGAAACTGTCCTAGACTTGCCTTACTGCCAAATAAACAGAGCCATTCATTCACAGGGCGCCACTGACTCCTAAACTCAGCATTTGTGAACCAGCATCCATTAATAAATAAAACTAAAGTACTTTCATTTATTCAAAGTCAATCACAACCAAAACATGCCTGCTGTGATACGAGAATTGAAGGAAAGTGTTTAATAACAAACTGATCAAATAAGCCACATCTATTAATTGTCAAAACATAAAACACCTAAAAATATTCACACAGTGAGACAAAAACAGGTCACAGGAGAGCAGGCCTGCAACAGAAGCAACATGAACTGCATGGTGACAGAGGGAAACGTCAACGACTTGGCCCCCAGACAGGCATAGGGGACACCACCTCCCTCTCAAGACCAAGACACACCTACAAAGAAAAACCTGCAGAAAGGCTCCTGTGGCTCTCATTGATGGAGTTTACTTCTTATTCTTTTATCTACTTGGGCTTTAAACTATACTTTTAAAGTAAAGTGTGTTTTAAGAGTATGTTTGATAAGTACTATGATGAAAGGAGTCTCTAAGTTCCTGACTCAGACCCATCACCCTTTACTGACATGTGTTGACAGACCTGGCTCGCTGGCTTCATATTGATGGCAAGTAACAGCAACGGTACTGCTACAGACAGGACCACTGACAGCAATCAAAGACCCAGGATCATTCAGGTATTTGAAAACAGCTAAAATATTAAAATATGATAAGAGTCAGGCATGTGGTACACAGCTGCGATCTCAGCTACTCAGGAGGCTGAGGGAGAAGGGTCACAAGTTTGAGGCCAGCCTGGGCAACCTAGCAAGACCCTTTCCCCAAATAACATTTAAAAAGGTCTGGTGATGTAGCTCAGTGGTGGCGTGTTTCCTAGCCCATACAAGCCTCTCGGTTCCAGCCCCAGTACCGGGGGGGGGGAGGGGTGCTAAAAGCATGGTTTTTTTTTAGAGTCTGAAATGACCACAAGAATATAAAATCATGTTATGTAGTGGCTTCAAAAACAAACAAAAAATTACAATGTTAATTTTTTCAAAGATTCATAAGTGAAATGATTAAAATTGAAAAAATTGTGAGGGTAATCCCCAATGGCTAGTAATTCAGCAACCTCCATTCAGGTCCTACAAGTATAGAAGGCCACCTGGGGCATTCTGTGGCAGTCCTCCACTGGCCTTCAGGCCCCAGCTCTGCCGCCTCCTCAGCCTCCACACTGAAAACCCCGAGAAAGCATGTGTGCCCCACCAGGCGCCAGTCACTGTACTACACCATGCCTCTACCATGATTCTCACTACATCCCATTTTCACTGTGGGACCATCCTGAGAAAAAATATACAGTGTCACCATATATCCCAAAGTCTAGCACAATACCCAGCACACAGTCAGATTTAAGCAAATACGTGCTGAATTCATTTTAGAAAACAAACCCATAAGCTCGGTTCTGTACGAAAGGCATATTTTGATAATAACACTAATAGAGCCACAAAATATAAGATGATAGCATAAACAAAGACATTACCATTAACTATAGTGAGGATAGAATGTCTTCAGAGACTAGATTTAACCAAATGGTTAAAAAATTATTCTAGGAAATGGGGATCCTGAAAGTACAAATAAAAAGAAAGTAGGAGAACAGGGCCTGGGAGATGAATGGAAAAGCTTACAGTAGAATCGGTAACCAGCTTACAGTAGAATCGGTAAAGAGAGCAGTGTGAGGTGAGGCTGGGAGACAGGCAGGGCTGCTAGGAGCAGAGGCCAGGGACCTCACGGTGGAGCCTGGAAAGGCGAGAGGGGATCCCGGCGTCCAGAGAACCCCCTTGCCAGCACTTGCAGCAGTTTCACTATATACAGAACACGTTTCTGCATGTAGAAACAAAGGAAATGGACTCA
Organism: Glis glis; assembly: GCA_004027185.1. Lineage (NCBI taxonomy): Eukaryota > Metazoa > Chordata > Mammalia > Rodentia > Gliridae > Glis > Glis glis. Next base: position 22,029 of record PVJS01005484.1, read on the forward strand.
TTTTCTCCACCTTATTTGACTCCTCATGTCAGGCTATTCTAATCAGAGAGCTGGTAAGGGGGAAACCTACTTCAAGTCTACCTGGTATTATGAAGAAAATAACTATTGGAAAACCTTGCTTCCAGGTGGTAAATATTATTCAATTTACCCATGATAAAATACTTATAGCCATAACAAATTTTATTCATAAAACAACTGCTATGTAAGTTTTTTAAATAAATCTTCAGTTTTGAAATAAAGTTGAAAGTATCCTGTCAGAAATAGTAAAAGAGTCATCATTAGCGTGCAAAACTGACAAACAAGGAAGACATAAACAAGTACCAGGATAATTAAAACAACATTGTTCACTTTTCAGGAGAAAAATAAATTGTACTAAAATTATTAAGCTAACAAAGCAAGAGAAAATTTGGGCAGAAAAATGACAGAGATCTGCAAAATTCATAAATGTGTCTTTTGCACAACCACAATGATCCTATTTTATGCTGTCATTCTGCATTTAATTGCTCACCCTGGTGCTTCTCTTCCTAGAAGCCATCGGTGTCCCACAGAGCCAGGTGCTGAGCTGCAAGAAACACGCCGTGGCCACAGACGCAGGAGAAAGTGACTTTGCGGAGCTCTGGTGTAGGGCAAGTGAGATTTTGCAATTATACTTTTTCCAACAATAAATGAAGCTACCGGTTATGACTATTCTATTAAGAGGCAAAAATTCTTTATAATATACCATTCATATTCATCTTTAAAACTTCTGATGATGTGAAAAAGTAACTTTTCAAATGGCTTTTCTAGAAAATGTCCAAAAGCAAAAATCACCACCTCAGCTGAAATATATGAACGGCTAACTATGCCGTGAATGTTAACATACACGGCCAAATTATTTCAAGCCTTCTAGGAAATTTCACATAGTAGCATAAGTCTATCATTAAATTTAGTTCTGCCATATTATGCTAAACATAGTCCTCAAAGGGTAAGACCATTAGTTATCATTTAGAAGAAATGGCTATGGCACAATAATTTATCTACAGGCCAGAAACTGTCCTAAAATTTTAAAATATTTGCAATGATTTAACTGTCACATGCCCAATAGTAGTAAAACAATAGGCAATGATACATTATTAAAAGATAGACTATTCTCTGTAGGATAGCATCTTTGTATATATACTATAAAAGTTAGGAAATATTATACCTTGTTTTATGAACTAGAAGATTTAAGAGAGAAGGAAAATATTTTTCTTTTAATAAACTTCCCCATATTTAAGCCAAAATACAGTTTTTGATTAGTGTTAATACATTAGGAAAAAACAATGTGAGCCATGTTTTTCATATGTCTGAGTCAAGTTTGCTTAATGGAGAAAGGTAGCTAAGAAATAACTGATATAGCCAGGCGTGGTGGTGCACGCTTGTAATCCCAGTACTTGGGAGGCTGAGACCGGAGGATCCAGGTTCGCGACCAGCCTCAGCTACTTAGTGAGGCCCTCCACAACTTAGCGAGACCCTGTTTCCAAATAAAGAATAAAAAATAGGACTGGGGGTGTAGCTCAGAGGTAGAATGTCCCTGGGTTCAATCCCCAATACCGCAAAAAAAGAAATAACTAATATATATATTTTAAAAATAAGTCCATTATTAAATGACTTAAAATCTGATGCTGTTTAAATCACTTAATGCTAACACAACGTACACTGTCAATGCAATATATAAAAGATGTTAAAATGTTCTACTAAATCAAATACATTTCTTATGGCTTTAATAAATATATAATAATATTGGTTTTTTAATTTATAAAAATGTCTCATGTCAGCCAGGCATGGTGGCACACGCTTGTAATCCTAGTACTTGGGAGGCTGAGACCGAAGGATCCAGGTTCATGACTAGTCTCAGCTACTTAGTGAGGCCCTCCGCAACTTAGTGAGACCCTGTTTCAAAATAAAGAATAAAAAAAATAGGGCTGGGGGTATAGCCTGGAGGTAGAATGCCCCTGGGTTCAATCCCCAGTATCGCAAAAAAAAAAAAAAGTCTCATGTCATTTCCTAATTTAAAGAGTTTAGGAAGGTGTTCATTCAATATGTATTCACGACATAATAAAAAGTCATCGAATTCAGGAGAACTGTGGGCCCTTTTATTCCAATGTGTTCTTTTCCTAAACTAGAATAAAGCATGACACAGAGTATTATACTTAGAAGTCCACTTGGAGATCACTGTCCCAAGCACTGACTGTTCAGGCTCAGAAAAATGAAGCAGAGGTTGGAATGCAATTGTCAGTAACAGAGACATCGAGCAAGGGGCCTGGGCTGGGGGCCGTCTGTTCCAACAGCTTCTGTCACTCAGCACTGCGGGTCATGGACCACGATGCATTAACTTTTGTGCCCAGTACGAAGAAACAGTGGTCAATAACTTTATATTAGTTTTAAATAAACTGAATTTATTGGAAAATAAAGCATTCCAGGAACTAAAAGAAATGGACAATAATCATTTAAACTTGAAATGTTTGACAAGAATAATAAAAAGGGAGTAAGTCCATAATGGAGGGATGCTAGCTACTGCTATAATGTCATTCTGAAAGGAGATGACAAATGGGACTACAGAGAAGGACAGAGGCTCCTTGGTCTGGATTTCCAAGTAGAGACAAGGCAGAAGCAACATGGCACCAAGGTGAGGCTCTGCCAACTCCATGAGCCTGAAAGGGAGAACCCACGTTTCCTAACCACTGCTGGGCAGCCCTGTCGTGCCTCGTGTCAGCTCAGGGCCAGAAGCGAGGGTGGCAGAGTAATTGTTACACTAATGTATGCATATGTTCTCAGCCATATACATATAATGCCTCATCAATAATCAAAAGACACACCATTCCTCTATGTGCAGATGAAGACACTAATCCAATTTTCCTATAACTAAGACACAGGAGCTAGAATATGAATCTGTAGCTAAGAATGTAGGAGCCAGTTTGTGAATGTGAACTTTTAACTTTGAATACAACTATCTCCCTAATAACCACATATTTCAATTTGGAAAAGACAAACACTACCCCCGGAAATGGTCACACACACGCCCTTTCTATGAAACTCGTGCCAGAAGGAAACTACACATCTAGAGGTATGCTAAAGTTCACAATAAAAACCGATGGAATGATTCACTTTTAAATGAGCCTAAGTGTGTAACATTTTTGGATGATCAATAACTGTATTAGAGCCACTATAACAAATTACCACAAATTTAGTGGCTTAAAACAACACAAATTTATGATTTTATAGCTCTGTAGTTCAGAAGTCCAACCCAGGAATCATCAAGCTAAAGTCAGGATGCCCTTGGTGCTGCATTCTGCCCTGGAGCCTCTGGGGCCACCCTCTGCCCTGGTCCTGGCCAGTTCCTAATGGCCGTCACAGTTGCTGGCCCACAGTCATCTTCCCTATCTTCAAAGCAGTGGGACAGGGTCTTCTCTGTGGCGTCACCCTGCCCTCCTCTTCTGCAGCCCCTCCCACACTCAAGGACCCTTAGATCCCAGCCACCCAGGTAACTAACCTCCCTGTTTAAGCTCAGCTGACGGGCAGCGTTAAGTTCCAGTGCAACCTTCAACCCCCTTTGCCATATAATAGTACAGTTGCAAATTCCAGGGATTAGGAAGGAAATGAATGCTTTTATTTGGGGGGGGGCATTATTCTGCCAAATAAAATAACCAAGATTAAAACTGGATACTAACTAAAATCCAAATTATAGATGAGCTGTTTTGAAGATTTATCACCCTCCCAATGAAATGAGGTCCATAGAGAATGTATAAAAACAATACCTCATTAATTTTAAACTATTTTCTCATTATGACAGGACATTAGAAAAAAATTACATGTTATTTGAAAAGACTCTTTTCAATCATGTAGTAAGATAAAGGATTTATCAGTTTGCTTATGCCTATTTTTTTTTTTTGCCATACTGGGGATTGAACCCAGGGGCATTCTACCTCTGAGCTACACCCCCAGCTCTGATTTTTTATTCTTTATTTTGAAACAGGGTCTCACTAAGTTACAGAGGGCCTCATTAAGTAGCTGAGGCTAGTCACGAACATGGATCCTCCAGTCTCAGCCTCCCAAGTAGTGGGATTACAAGCGTGCGCCACCACGCCCAGCTGCTTATGCCTATTCTATCTTACCCAACCTCACTAGGCTTGGCTACTCTATTCACAGAGCTGGTTTTTCTCTCTCCCTTCAGATTTCCTACATTTACTTTAAAAATACAGAACAGGCCGGGCATGGTTGAACACGCCTGTAATCCTAGTACTTGGGAGGCTGACACAGGAGGATCATAGGATCAAAGTCAGCCTCAGGAACTTAGTGAGGTCCTCAGCAACTGAGCAAGATCCTCTTTCGAAATAAAATATAAAATATAGATAGGGGTCCAGCTCAGAGATATAATGCCCCTGGGTTCAATCCCAGGACCACAAAAAAAAAAGTAGAGAAGAAAAGTCAAGTACAATTATTAACTCACATGAATGTCAACTTTTGAGCTACTGAACATCAGCAAAAATATTAAGTAATAAACTTATATCGCTCTTTACTCCAAAAAAAAGCATCCATATTATCTCATTTGAAACTAACAACACTATGAGGGATATTTACAGAAATATTAGTCAAAGAAGAAAGATAATATCAACACTCCCACAATTAAGTGTGCAGTCCATGCAAACAGTATTCATAGTGTCTGAAGGTCTAAGGGATAGGAATGGGAACCTACAAAGGAGAGAGGTAAAACATTCAGTAAAACACTGTAATATTTTCCTAAACCACACTGTTCCTAAATTTTAGATATGCTCATTAGAAAAAAGAAATCATGAAGAACATGTACAATTATACATTCTACTAAATTAACATAAATCTCAATGAAATAAATTCATATGAAAATATTAATGAATCATACTACTATGAGAAAAAAAAATACAAGTGTTTCACTATACCAGAGGGGTGTACAGTTTTCCTTCATTTTTAATTACCAATTAATAGTACAAACTGCAGGATTATTGAAATCAACTAAATAGAATAATGTGCAAAACCCATGAAAACTTACATACTGTGGTAACTTTTTGAAGTTAAAGTTTATCTGTCCTAACTCAAAACTGGGTTTAAAAAAAATCACAAATGCAAAAAGCACATTGCATTAAAATTTACATCATTAGCATATTTATATGAATACACAAAATAATTATCATCCTTTTAAACAAAAGTTGCAACGAGAGCTTTCTTTCAGGTCAAGATTCTTTTTTTAAAAGTACACTACTTAACCTGTTCATAAATTCACATCCATGTCAAGACGGTAACGTTTCAGTGTAGACTGTAATGGAAGACCTTCATTCCCTCCACTGAGTCTTACTTCTGGAAGTTCACACAGCAAAGTTGGAGGAAACACATGATGCTCCCTGATAGTGACAGGATTATTTCAAAAACCAATTATATCTATTCATTCCCTTTTGCTTAATTAAAGCAAAAGGCATCAAATTCTTTCTCAGCAGTAATCAAGTGGAAGCTGCATTGCACAGATACAGTAATTAACTTAACCTTACCACTGAACTGTATTGGGTCATTCGAGTGAGGCACCGTATCAAAGCGAAGAATCAATGCTATCAGGCTCGCATCGCAGAGGAGCAGGGCGATTGAATAACGCCCTCTGCAAATGGACAGGCTTTGTTCCTGCCTAGCTGCGCTGGATAAATGCTCCTGCTCATAACTTTCGTGTGGCAGCTTAACCATTTAATCATTGTACAGTAATACATTATCAATATTAGGAACATGTTACTACAAAATTACTTGTCAAAGTAATCAGATATTACAGATTTTGTGCATAAATGCAACCAATGGGGATTTTGGTCTTGGCCATACATTTACAAAAAGGATAAATTATGGATTTTTAAATATACACATAGTAAAGTCTTGAGTCCTACAAAAATGTGTTTGGGGAATTTCAGTGACTCATTCCATGTTCCATCTTTCATCAGATATATGCATGGGTGGTTTTAACAGGGCTTAATTCAACCTAAAAGACTGATGTTTATGCAATTTTTGAAGATTAAATTTATTCAATTATGCCAATTTACTTGATATTTTATTTGTTTTACTGGAAAGTATTTCAAAGTATAAGAAATCATCATTTGAATATACATAGCTTAAAGTCATCTATTCATTACTCCCAGTTAAGTTCAAGCATATTTTGCTATTTTCCTAAAGGATCAAAAATTCTGTTGCCAAGACATTTTTTTGAGGTCTTTCACTTTCACCAAGTAAGACACTAAATCATAGGGGACGATTATCAGCAAATTCTCTGCGACAGGCCCTAAGCCTGCTGAGGTAATGCAGCTGACAAACTTTGATGCGCCATGCCCGGGCACATTATGTTCATGTAGTGTGTACATCTGGGCACCCTTTATGGCAATGCAGCAAACAGCCAATCATTTATTCCACTCTAATTAGCACACATGTAAATCCTCACCAATCAAGCCGCACACGGGGTTACTGTTGTGGCAGCCATACAGCATGCTGGCAGAACCACGCGGAAGTAGGAGAAGGCACTCCTGGGCCTCATATGAACCTGCCGTCACACCAGGCCGCTCCCCACGAAGGGCTGCAACCAGTTTCCCCTTCAAAACTGATCACGGAGCCCCAGGAGGAAAAGGTCAGCAGGCAGGAAGCTGACTGGCCTCAATTCTCTGATCTTTTTTCACTTGTCCTAGGAATATACCTGAAACAACGTGATTCTCTTTTACTTAAAAGCACAACAGTTACCATGAACCAAAGTAAGAATTAAGTTATAAACAGGCTCCTTAACAAAGGATCCAGGGAAACTCTGAAGAAAGACCCTCAACCATAATATGCAGTAACTTCTGGGATTACCAAAAAATATGACGTAAACCACGTATGCCTATGTGTGATATGATGTAATACCTACGTACGCTACACAGTGTATAATGGTATGTTCTAAGCCGTTATGACATATTTCCTTTTTATTAATCATTTTTAAAATTTTTGTGAGAAACTACAAAAATCAGTAACTCCACCTTTGAAGAGAACTTTAATAATTATAAAAATATAGAAGATGTATAGATAGCTTCCAGTTTGGAAATTTTCTTTGTGGATTCTAAATTTACTTCTTTTATCAAATTGAAATTCTAATTGCTATTTTTACATAATATGCATAAGAGTATAGCACTTTAAAAAATAAGAAAACTGTTCAAAGTTAGAAAACACAGATTTCTGCCAGTAAAAATTAATTTTGTATTTAACATTTTTTACTAAACAGGCTTTCCCAAGAGATATCAATGTATAACTGTTTAACGTACATTTAACTTACTATTACAATTTTTAACAGGAAAATGGTGAGAAGTTCATTCAGCAAACATTTGCTGACTGCCCCCTATGTGGCTGCCCTGCACAAGGTGCAGGAGACTCAATGGGTCATAAGGGCACAACACCATCTTCTAGAAAGTGGGTATTTTCTAAAGAGAGTTGAGACACATAACACAGCGAGGTGACAGTGGATAAATATATAAGACCAACACAAAAAAGAGCCCAAATAGTTTTAAAGGGACGAGAAGTCTTCTTCCAGAAAGTGAGGCTCCAATTTCTCAAAATACTTCCAACTGGAGGTAATGAAGAATTGATGTACTTACCAGACAAATATTTAATAATAACTCACTCTGACATGTGTTAGAGGAGCGTGTCAGGTAAACAGAATCACTACAACTTTGTCCTTGTGGACTCAACAGTGAAGCTGGGGAGAAAGACATGAAAGGCAGAAGCTCACAAAGAAGGCCCAAGGAGCCAACGAGCCCGTGAAGACTCGTCAGCCAGAGTGAGCCAGGTGGGAGACCACAGAAGGTGAGCCCCACCTGCCCTGCAGGTCGAGCAGGGCTCAGGTTCAATGATCGACCCGCCCAGAACAAGAACAAGCCCATCCCAATCACGGGACTCCTTTCCTGTGTTTTGTTTTTCTCTGAAGCACTCACCTACCATTCCCTATTACACTGTTTCTGCTCCTGGTGTCTATTTTCTGACTCTCCTAGCTTGAAGGTAAGCTACATCATGGTGGAGCGTTGGATAGTGTTTTTCACAGTGGAACCCCAACCTGGACACATGAGACCGCTGAATAGACACATGCTGGCTGGACGGATGAGCACGCAAATTCTTGGGTCATACACATAAGTCTGGCTGGATCAGATCAAGGTAGTACGGACCCTCACATACCATGACTAAAGGTAATCGCTATTATTTACACTTGAACTAAGATGGTATTACAGATATTTACACAAGGAACACCACACTTTTCCAAGAAAGATAATAAAGGCAATTCCTATACGTTTTCCAAAACTAAAGTCAAATCATTGAAGTTGAAAACGAAGTAGCAAATCATAGAAATTAAACTAAAGTTGGACACAGAAGATGAAGAGTTTGTGACTCTTCCAAAGTCTAAAAAATAAAATAAAATAAATCTTGAAAAAAATTCCATAACAATTTGAAATCATTTTGAGGTAGAATTTTCATTTTTCATAACTCATTTTTAAATATATTACCATCTAACTTCATAATCCGAAACTTGCACAATGACTATCAACACCGCACCAAGTGACGTGTGTGAATGTACCGAGGAGGGAGAAACGTGGACAGACAGAATTAGATGCCTGGCTCTGCACCAGACCTAATGTTGGGTTGAAAAAAGGAAAACGAGACAATGATCTTTAGTAGCTGACAAAGACCGTGGCTCACAGACATGTCCGTGCAAATAGAATACGAGAGATATAATACAGACTACTCTTTGATCTATAAATAGTAACTACAGCTTTGTGTTTTACATGCATAGATTGTTCTCACCTGCAAAAGAAAGTTCACATCTCACATCAAGACCTTATTTAACCTATTTCTTTTAATTTTCATATTGTCAAAAATGTCCAGTATTTGTTTTCTTTCTATTTACAAGATGCTGGCTATTTAATTTTTAAACATATCCCTACTTATTTAATCACTAATAAAGGAAAAAAATACAATTTTACCAACAGAAAAGAATTCTGAGTTTTGCCACACTCAAAACTATGGGCTTTTTTTCCTAAAACAAACCATTTTCATAATAGGGCAAACAATATTTAAAAATCTATTAAAATAGGGTCTTTAATCTACCAACATACATTCATAGGCTGTAGATACGGAATACATGCACAAGACATTTTAATAACAATTATTATCTACTCCATCTGAGAGATCATGTTAAGGCACATCATAAATTGAAAGAGCGATTATGGAATAAGCAGCACTGGGGCAACTCGGCACTCTCATCCTCTTTCCAAAGGGCGCCCATCTGATGACCAGGGAGACCAAGCACGTGGCTCGCGCTGCTACCACACTTACCGAAGTCTCCCCGATGACACCCAGCAGCCTCAGACTCCCTCTCGACACAATCTTTGTTCGCCCCCCTCCAACAGGTCGGAGCAGAGAGAAGAAATCGACCCACCTTCCCCAAGCCAAGCTTCATTCAAGGCACCTTATATATGGCAAGTTGGACTTACTGGTATACCACCCCCCAAAAAGGAAGAGGTTTTTTCTCAAAACATGATAAACATATCTATATTTGTCAATCCTCCATAAATCTACTCAGAAACAAACTCAACAAGATAATAAATTAATCATAATATATTTTAGATAACGAATGTGGTGATACTTAGGTCACCACATTAAAGTGCAACCAGAGGAGGGTCAATCCTCTAATGGTAGCACTAGAGTGTGGCGGGGCGAGAGACCAGGTCTTCCCGTGGCAGCATGAAAGCCTACTCTCCATGAGACACACGCCCCCTCGCGTGCTGTGAGGATCACAGGCGCCACGCATCACAGCACGGGTCTTTCTGCAACTCAGAAGGGCGCTGCCAACATTTATTCTTCTTCCTTCATTTTCTCTCAAAAAATAAGACTCTGAATGCAGGATCTAATGTTGAAGGATATGTCTCTTAAGCCAGAAATGCAAGGAGCACAGCAACTTAATTTTAGCAAAAAAATTCAAACTTATGCTTCCCATTGAGTGACCATCTATGTAAAAATGATGGTCATGCTAACATTGTTCTAGTATAAAAGAACTGGAGATAATATATATATATATTAAATATAATAAAACATTCCTCATTTATAAAATGATGAACTACAAACTTTACTGAGGTGATCGATTTAAAAATTTATCGACAGCTCTCGATGGTGAACCTAGGTGTACGTCATGCTCCACAACTCCACCAGTTATAGCTATACCTCAGGATTACAAAAATGGGCTGCTTGCTCATTTCATTTTTACAATTGTAACTGTATTTATTTATATCCTGTTTAACAGCACATCTTCACTGGGTGGAATTCTATATAAAAGAAATCTCTACAGAGGGCCAATAAAAACAAACTTATTTAAGAAGGCCAATAAAAATAAGCATTTCTTTATAAAGAAATAAAGCAAGAAAGGGGATATTTACTAGTACATCATTTGATAACAGGACTTATTAATTTTATAATAAAAATATTGTCATATTTAGTAAATACCAGTGCTCATAGCCCATAAGAAGCACATAAAACCTTTCGTGGTGGCCTTGGAACGTGTCATCTAACTAGACTGTGGGCTCCATTTCTTAGATCTCCCTATCCTTATAATTCTAGTGGGGAAGAACTCAAGGGGGTCCTCATGGGCAATGTGGAGAGCAAGCACGAAGCAGCAGCATCATGTACCCCCACCCATCACCTCTCTACTAAGTAAATCCACTAAGGCGAGCGGGGCCTGGTCATCAAACTGCTCCACCTCCATCAAGATCCTCCGTCAGCTTCTCCAACAACAGGAGCAGGCATGTGTGGGGTGAGCTACCTGAAGAAGGGCACCAGGTCCTTCAAGAAACCTACACCCTCAGGGTCTAAAGCAATAAGTACGAACACAGACTTCTGTCCTTGCTCACAGGCTCCAGCTCGTGTGGATGGTTTCCACGTGTTCTTGCCCTCCCTTAGTGCTCCGTTTCTCTTCTTCCCAACTGTTTGCTCCATACATTTCAAGTTCCATCACCAGATGCAAAGAAAACAGACTTACAGAGACTGCTCGATGAGCAACTGCAATTGCATATGGCCAACCCCAAGCGACATGCCCATGCACTTGTTCATTTAAGTATGTGTGTAGTTGTGCATGTATGTATGTATACGTTTATGAGAAAATATAGACTTACATGGAAATAAATATGTATATATGTTATTCTGTTTCTCTGGTAACCATTAAATAACTCATTTATGTACATTGGAAATAAATATATATTTTACTTTATAACTTCAAAAATCAATGTTTTACAGTCATTTTTCTACTTGAACAGAATATTCTGTCATAAGAATCATTAAAATATCTATAATTAAAAGCATATATATTATCAATATAGATCAGTTAAAACATTGGTAATAATAAGCCAGGCATAGTGGTGCACACCTATAATCCCAGTACGTGGGAGGCTGAGATAGAAGGATCACAAGTTCGAGGCCAGTCTCAGCAACTTAGGTAAACCATCTGCAACTTGGTGAGACTCTGTTTCAAAATGAAAAAATATAATAGGGCTGGGGGTGTAGCTCAGTGCTAGAATGCCTTTGAGTTCAGTCCCCAGTACCAAACATACACACAAACAAACAAAAACCCACTGGTAATAATACATGTTTATCTCACTTTATGAACTTCAGTATTCTTGAACTGTTGTTTAAAGATGAAGGACTTGCCTACTAAAATATCTATTGGAGGTAACTTCTATTGTAAATGCCAAGATGTATTTAATAGAAAAAAAAAACTGACACAGGTACAAATAAAACATGAGCATACTTCTCATTCCATACCTAAACTCAGAGCTCAGATTCCTCCTTGACCCTGAGTTAGGGACATATCAGCAAGTGGACACCAACCTCAAAAGCGACGCGATGAAACGCAGACTGCACTTCATCAGCAGCCTCCAAAATGCGACGCGCCCTCTGCTCTGATCCCTCATTAGAAGAGCATTCAAAACCGGAATCCTCACAGGCAGGACTCCTTTCTAGATATTTTCGCTACAGTAATGGTAATTGAAATGGCATCCCACAGAGGGCAATGCGCACAGCAAGCTAAAACATAAGCAAATTAAACCAAACTCGATGTTAAGTTTGAATGTTAAACTTACAAAATAAAGTTGGCATACACATTTTATTTATTCATAGAGGTTTATGAAGTCTAGTTTCTAAAATCCATAAAATAACCTCTATTCAGAAAGCAATGAAAAATTGTATGGGAGGGGTGTGCAGGAGAAACAGGGAGGCTAAATTATTTATAGGCTAATGACTAAGTACAAAAGAAAGAGAATGGGGGAAAAATTTACAGAGGGAGAAATCAGTATCAGGTCTAAGATTAGAAGCTACTCAAACTGTCAAGTGGAAGAAACACAGTCCATGACAAAATCACTGAACAAAAAGTTTACCATGGTAGTTATGTCCCTTGGTCAAGGCGACAGAGGTCTCAGCAATGATTATGAGGGAACAAGAGGAGGTTTCTGGTAAACCTGCTTTGTTTCTTGCACAAGGTGCTTAGTATGCAGGTATGCTCATGTTATGAAAATTCACTAAGCTGTCCACATATGACTCGTGCACTTGGGAGTCTATGAAATATATACATAGCATAAATCGCAGATTCACATCCAGAGCTAAACTTGTAGGTAGTAAGAAAATATTACATACAGGAAAAAATAAATAAAATTTTTAAAATCCCAGGATGGCTGATCTTTGCAATAAGTTGTTATCTTGCTATCTGCCATAGTAGTTATTTCTTTGTGATGAGTTGCTCAAAGTATTATTTAAGGAGGGCCAAACAGCTTTTGCAAGATATCACAAATAGCACTTGTGATAATTGCCTACTCTCTTAGTCTGTCTGGCTTCCATAAAAAAACACCGTAGCCTAGGTGGTTTAAACAATAGAAATTTCCTTTTCTACCACTCTGGAAGTCTGAGGCATCTGCAAGCCCAGAAGACAGGCCTCACCACAGCTCAACCACCCTGGACCTCATCTCTCTGCTTTGTGAGGACACAACTGTGTGCACAGAATGAGGAGGGGGAGGGCTCTCTGGTGTCCATCCTACTGTATCAGGGTCCACCCATAACATCTTGTTTCCCTGTCATTGCCTCCTATAGGCCCTATCTCCAAATACAGTCACACTGGAGGTTAAGAATTCAACAGGTGACACAATTCAGATCATAACTCCTACCTGGCACCATTAGGTACTAATAAAATACATTTTAATCTTCAGCAGAAGAATACTAATGGAAAAGAAGAATAGGCTCCAGGAAAAAACCAGTAACTTCACCTGTAAGACGAATAAGGCCAAAACGCTAGGCAGAAAACACATTTGGAAAAATAGTATTTCTCTCCTCTCCTAAAATGTACCCTGAAACTATTTATACCTTGTAAACTAACCAATTTGGGGACTAAGTCCCCTCTCATAACAGAAATAGCAAACCAATTTGTAAAATGAAGTTAAGATTGAGAAGAATGATAGAAAGAGAAAACCGTTGAGATCTAAAGGGGAAGGAATGTAGAGCTTGGAGAAGAGGCACCTGGGGAGAAGACTACAGAAAATGAAATAATAAAATTAGTTCAATTAGCCCTTGCTGGAATTAAGTGGAAAATGCTGATATCACTATTCAGTGACATCCCACTTCTGACACCCCTTACAAAAGCAAGCGTTCAGCAGTTTTCTACTGGGATAGGAAGCAACAGAGACTGTCCTGACTTAAAGAAAATGCCAAATATATGGCAATGCAGAAATGGTTCACTGTACACCAATTAGGTGGCTTTTATCTAGAACGTTTCTCCCTAGAAAGGAAAAGGCTTTAATCTTGGTGGACTAATATAATTTATTCAAAATTTAACACTGCATAAACTCCACCTGTAAAATAATTTGGGGATTTAGAAAATGGATGCATATTAAGTTTAGTAAGCCTCTCAAAGTAGAACAAAATATTTCCCATTCAACAAAATGTAGTTTACTATCCAAATGTCATTAGGAAAAGAATTGATTGTAAAATATAGATTATACATTTGATGTGTTTGATGTATTTTTTTAAGCACGGTAACCATATTTATGCAATGAGAGCAAAGTACTAATCACATTGTAAATGTCAGGGGTAATGATAACTTAAATACTACAAACTCACATTTGGGGCAACTCTAATTTACTAAGAGAAACACGTGCACATAATTTTGTCTCAAAAGAACCAACTCTCACAAATCACCTCTAGTCTTTCAACAAAATGAGTACTACAAAGACTCAGAAAATCTGTACTGAACTATGAGATCCATTACTTAAGATACGATTTAATATGTTGTTTAATATATTAACTGTAAAAAAAAAACCCACACAAAAGAGAAAAACAATTCAACATAAACCTATATAACAACAGAAAAGTGCCTGCTTAGATTTTCCAAATCTAGCAAATTAAGAACCAAAACCGGGACACAGGCACTATGTGTTAACGTCTAAACCATTTACTACAGCAGCTCACCTCACTCTCTTGTGCCTCCCTAATTCTCCAGTCCTTTACCAGCAAATCAAAGTACTCATCCCAATCTGAATATCTGGAGACTTGTAAATCTCTCGAAATGGCCCCAAACTCCCTCACTAAACAGAGCTCAGGTATCAACCTCCTGCTCCAAAGGATGGTTCTGAATTCTCACATGCAACTGTCCTTTGGCTAAGGGCCAGGAGCCCCTCAACTCCTGTTTTTATTTATTCATTCATTCATTCATTCATTGGCAGTACTGGGGATTGAACCCAGGGGCATTCTACCTCCGAGCTACACTACACTGTCTTTTATTCTTTATTTTGAAACAGGGTCTCACTGAGTTGCAGAGGGCCTCACTAAGAAGCTGAGGCTGGCTACCAAACCCAGATCCTCCAGTCTCAGCCTCCCAAGTACGGGGATTACAAGTGTGCACCACGACGCCCGGCATCAACTCCTGTTTTAAATTAACACATGAAATCACCTTTTACCATTGACAAGGGGATTTTCATGAGAAGGTTAAAAAAACAAACATACACTCAGGCATGGTGGCGCATGCTTGGGAGGCTGAGACAGGATGATCACAGGTTTGAGGACAGCTTCGACAATGTAGTGAGACTCTCAGGAACCTAGTGAGACCGTTTCAAACTAAAAATAAAAACAGGGCTGGGGGTGCGGCTCAAAGATAGAACTCCCCTAGGTTCAGTCCGCATTACCCCCCCCAAAAAAAATACAAACAAAAAATGTACAACTAAAGACAGATAAGCAGCAACACCTCTTGCAGGGTTTTTGCTCATGGGTTCACTCTGCATTTAAGTGTGTCAAAACGCAGATGTAATCTTTGTGGTGAAATGCAGAAGAAAACATTTGTCGGATATCATAGGAAATTGGGCTCAAATGCGTGTTAAGTGTGGCTAGTGCCAGAATACTAAAATTTATTAATAAATGGTTCAGAGGAAAAAAAAACCTGTGTGAGGGGTGGAGAAGGGAAGGAATGCTAGGTATTCTTTGTTCCTTTTCGATTAGAGACAACAACAACATATCCAAACTTTTCCAAAATATTTTTATGGTAGGGTAATTATACACTATATACTCGTATTCATTATTTGTTTTCATATTTGTTTGGGGCGAGTAGATGAGAGAAGAAATTGAGAGCACTAAAAAGGGGCAAGTGCATTCTTGCCAGCCTCCACCTCCCTCCACTGGTAATCAGCATCCACCTGCCGTGGCCTCATGAACCCTTAGGCATGCTTCCAGGAATAATCGTAACCAAACTCTTTTATCATTACCAGTTTGTCTTTCTGGACTAATGCTGTACCTGCCTACCGGCAAATGTTCAGCCAGTCTCTCTGTTCTTCATACACCGAGTGCCTAGCAAAGAGCCTGATAAGTGACACACAACCAATGTTTACTGCAGGATAAACAAACAGGGGCTTGCCAGGGGAGGTCCTGTAATCCTGGCCCCTCCCTCCCTCCCCAAGACAGGCCACAGAAACCACCATTTCCCCAGGTGGGGTCAGAGAAACTCCAATCTTCCTCCACCTTCCTGTTTGGATCTGCCAAAAAAAATAAGCTACTTTTTATCAGAGAGTAGGTCATGAGACCCTCCTAGTGCCAGAAGGTTCCTGGCCCGTACTCCGGAAGGAGGACCGCTGCACTGATGGGCCAGCAAGAACCGAAACAGAAAGGACTTGCTGGGTGGCCCGGCCCGGTCTATGAGCATCATGTCACACCATGTGAGCCCAATCACATTTCAACACAGCTGTCCGTGATCCAATCATGCCTGTGCCTCGAAGTCTCCATAAAAACCCCAAAGGACAGGGTTCAAGGAGCTTCCAGGGAGCTGAACACATGGATGTTCCAGGAGGATGGCACACCCAGCAAAGGAAAGAAAGTTCTCCACCCCTGTCCCCATGCCTCGCCCTACCCTAACATCTCCTTTACAATCAACCAGGAAACAGAGGCAAGTGGTTCCCTGAGGTCTGTGACGGCGGGCTGGTGGGAACCCCTATTTATACCTGGTCAGTCAGAAGCACGGGTGAAACAACCTGGACTGTCACTTGGCATCTGAAGGGGCTGGGGGCAGGTGGGCCTGAGCCCTCAGCCAGCGCTGCTGATGCTGTCTCAGGTGCGGAGAACCAGAACCAAGCTGGATCAAAGGACGCCCCCGCTGGTGTGCTCTACTGCAGAACTGAATCCTGGCTGGTCGGAGAGCCCCCACACCTTTTAGGGTCACTTCTGTGTTGAGTGTGGTGTCAGAGCAAAGGAAAAATTGACAGCTTGACCTTCCAAGAAATGGTTCCCCCTACTCCCCAACATCTACCTCTCCAATAGAAACTGCTCCTTCTAACACACACAAGCACGAAACATACAAACCTTAGAAATGCCATCAGCTTATCAGGACAACAATATGAATCACAAGGCAAAAGACAGATGATGAACTCAGCTGCGCTGGCTCTAAGTCTGGCTGTTCATGTGTCCAGCCATTGAAACTGGAATATACACTGAAAGGTCTGCTTTGCTGGACCACAACATGGAATTTTTAAATGGTTCCTATTTTCTTAAGTTCAGAAATCCTTGGTTTGACTTAATATTCATTTAGGGAAAGTTCTTGAAATCCAAAACCTTGGTAACTGTCATCATTGTGATCCTGCATCCACTATGCACAAAGGAAAAAAAATCAACAAAATAATAGACTGCTTTAGGACTCTGTCAATTGAATGCGTTTCTGCACTGGTGACCTGCACGTTATAATGAATAAAAGCAATCAAATATGCTGATATGATGTTGGCACTGGCTAAAAAACAATGGATTTTTTCCCTCGGTAGCTGTTTGTATTATCAAGGATTTTAATCTATTAAAATAAATTCTATAACCATTAAAAACTTAGGTCATTGATTTATGCCTTAATTCAGACATGCTGAGCTCTTCAAAATAAAAGTTCCAAAATAGCATGCACTGCAAATTGCAATTCTAACATAAAACAAATGTTAAAATGTTAGCATCTTTCCTGAATACATTGTAGTATATTAATTGTTGGTCTTGGTAATGTAGCTTATTAGTTTTGCATAATTTAAGTTTTAATTCATCGTTTAATTTTTAATTAAGTAGTTTTTTCAAGATGTGCTTTCTGCTTAAATGTTAGTTAGCCACTAAACATGGTGCATATAAAACATTTCTACGGTACAAATATATGACACTGTCGTGTATTATATGATTTCTCTATGATCTCAAATATGAAAGTAATCATAACAGTTTATATTCCAAAAAACTAATAGCCATTTTAATTTGTCATGAATATTTAAACAATTTAAGCTCAGAGACAATGCTTGGAAAACTAAAGGCTTGAATGCAAAAGTACAACCATATCACAATCTCCACAAAGCAGTCTTCCATATACTAGTAAAAAAATAAATGCATTTTTTGGAATATCATACTCTGTATTAAGAGCTAATTTGTATTTTATTTTCCTGTGAAAACCATCGGGACCCATACTGGCAAATGTACCAAAGGATACATATTCTCCTCGCAGGAGTAAAAGCTGTATACACAACATCCTCCTGATAGAAAATGAAAGAGCTAATGTGACTGAAGAAGAATCCAAGAAGGTTGGTGAGGGAATGCTGGCTTCCATGTCAAGTTATGAGATTAGACAGAGGTCCAATTAAAATTTCAAAGTTATTATTACAGTAAGCGCTGCACTGAATGGCTCCTCTAGCTGCCTCTGAAGACAAAGCTCTCCAAAGCAGCAGTCATTAACAGAGTATTAAGTCTCATCATCTGTAGACCTTTCTTTAAAAAAAAAGAAAAAGTTAAGTATATTTTAATAAACTTTTGCAGGTTATTATTTTATTCAATATAATGTTTTCTAACTGCCTTTATGTGGTTTTTATGTGTTATATGGCCTCAATCTGATGAAATTAGAAAAGAATGTGGATAAAGAAAACCTAACACAGACCGCCTGTGGGGAATGCCTGCAACACCCAGGCCTGCCTCCCAATCACCCGGCGACCACGGTCAAGCTTTGGCTGCCACCATGCCAGGACGAGAACACTCCGCTGTACCTGCTCCCGTATCATTACCCACTCCCAGTAACCACCAGTGTTGGTGAGCTGACAAGAAACATACATGTATATACATGCTCACACACACGTATCTGCTCACCCACTGTTGGTTTATTTTTTATTTGGAAAATAAGCTGCTGAGAAAAGTTCCATGGAGGCTTTTAGGACCAATGGCTTCACAGCTATAAGCAAAACTATAAAACAATTGCTCAAAATAAAATAAACTCACATCTAAATTTACATTCTCTTCCTAAGTGCATCTCCAGCATTGGATCCAACGTGCCTTTACCACTGTCAGGAAGGACAACTGGTTAGAGTGATCTCTGGAGGGAAAGGATCATTCCCATTCTAAATTATGCATTTGCTTATTGTTTGAGCTTACGTGATCATACTGTTTCAGGGAATTGGAAAAAGAATAAATTATTTTCTAAAAGGCAGGATTTAACTAAAAGACGATCAAAAGGAGAAAGGTAACATGGCCGGCCATCAGGAGCGCCCTTCTCCATAGGTAGCTCTTCTCTTCTGGCCCCTCCACAGCCAGGCCACACCTCATCCATCTGTAACAGTGCTCTATAGACAGGCTCTGCGAGAACCACGAGAACTGTTTCCGAGCAGCGTCCTCGTCCTGACTGCATCTAAGTCATTTGAGTCCTACGCCAAAGCACCCTCTTCTCCTCCCCAGGGGAACAAGGCAGTCAGTGGCAATCGAGCAGCACGGCTGCCATAGATCCGCAGATGACCTAATCAGAACTTCCCTGTGCAAGAAACCCTAACCGGAAGACCCCCTTTCCGTCACATAAAATACCACTACACTGGACTCCCATAATAGAGCTATGCAGATGTACTATCATAAATGTTTGTCAAACAACCCACCAAGGTAGACACAGCAAATGATCATCTCTAATTCACAAAGTGGGAAGCCAAGTGCCGGTTGAGAACAATGAACGCTTGGCACAAAACCATGAGCAAGGAAGAGAAAAACTTAATACATCTGGGTGAAGGTTAAGAGAAACCCTCTAAGTTGATATGACTGGACAACTATTCACCCTAGCTCCAAATCACACACTCTTTCTGTATCTTTGGTTTCTTAGGTGTAAGTGATAGAAAGCAAACTGGGGTATCATACACAGAAAAACAAAAAAGATATTGAGGGCTATTAAAAATACATCGGAGCCTGGCATGAAAGCACATGCCTGCAGTTCCAGTTACTGGGGAAGATGAGGCAAGAGGAACCCTTGAGCCCAGAGGTTCAAGGCCAGCCTGGGCAACATAGTGAGACCCCATCCTTTAAAAATGAAAAAACAGCCAGTCATGGTGATGCACACCTGTAACACCCATACTTGAGAGGCTGAGACAGGACGATTGCAGGTTCGAGGCCAGCCTCAGCAACTTAGCAAGATCTTGCTTCAAAATAAAAAATACAAAATAGGGTTAGGGATGTAATTTGGAGAGAGAATGCCCCTGGGTCAATCCCCAGTACTCCCCCCCCAAAAAATCACAAAGAGACTGGTACCAAAAATGGGCAAGAACAGGGAATCTTAAAAGACCAAAGAAGCAAAGTAGAAAGGTGAAGAGCCATGTAGCACATACACTTTGTACACTTTGACCAAGACCCTAATGTTGCCAGGTTGTATTTCTAGCACTTGCTGCAAAAGGCAGGTGTTTGCATCTTGACTGTCAACAGAAGCTACAAAGGTACTGTGTTTCACCATGAATCAATGAAAGATTGCTCCAAATTGAAGGGACGTGGAGGTTATGCAGGAAAAAAACAAAATAAAATGCTAATTTCTACATCATGTATTCAACCTGATATTTTTTCTAAGTCTTCCATTTCTCCTACATCAGAGCAATCCTTATAAGCAATCTGGAAAACATGCAAAGAAGAACCAACAATAGCTCAAAATGGCAAGTAACTCTGACCCTCACTTCAATGACTTCTTAAGAGTACAAAAGTAATCTTAAATGAAATAAGATGTGCTTAAGCACACTGCAGACCAAAACAATTCCCTCTCACTTCCTGCACCAATCTCAGTTGCCCTCTGTGAAGTGAGAATAATAGGTCTATCAGTGTTAGGTTATTTAGAAGGATATATGATATGGCACCATTCAGAAGAACCACGTGACTCAACTACATCTTCAAAGACCTACTTCTGATTAGCAGATGGAAACAGACTCACATGGACACAGAAACCACAAAATAGCTACACTTTCACTCAGGATGGAGCAACTACAGTCCACTGTAAACAACTAGAAATTGGACAAAATACACCAAACAGCTACTTTTAGAAATTGGACAATGCACAAAATCAGACTGCGGCATCCTAGAAGAGAAGCAAAGGAGATGAGCTCTATGTCCACCCCAAGTCTATGCCAGGGGCATCTTCAGACCTCAGTGTAGGGACACAGAGCCCTGCATATCACCGACTAAAGAGGACAGAGATGGATCAATTGGAACTTCTCCTGTTCAAAGAACCAGGAGCTGCCCAACGAACCCCTTCGAGAGCTTATCCATGGAAAAGTCTCCATGAAGCCTTGGCAGAGCACTAACTCAGGCATGCAGAAAGTGAAATTCCTTTGCTGAAGCCACAAAAATATAAAAGCTACATGCTAAACAGCTCCCAAAGATCTCACAAAGTGATCATCAAACTCCGGTCAGAACGATAAGTCTTTTTCAGATATCTAAAGCATTCTAGAAGAGACACAGAAAGGGCATGCAGTCCAGAGTGAAGTTTAGAGTGAAGTTGAAGACACTAAAAGAATTTAAAACAAACCTCCAAAAGATCAGTATGATTCTCAAGTAACTTACACAACAGCCAGAAAACATTCCAACATTCTTTAAAGGAAAATAACAAAACCAAGCTGGGCGTGGTGGTGCCCGCTTGTAATCCCAGTACTTTGGGAGGCGGAGACCGGAGGATCCGGGTTCGTGGCCAGCCTCAGCTCTCTCTCTCTCTCTCTCTCCTTAGTGAGGCCCTCCACAACTTCGTGAGACCTGGTTTCAAAATAAAGTATAAAAAATAGGGCCGGGGGTGTAGCGCAGAGGTAGAACGCCCCTGCGTTCAATCCCCGGTACCGCAAAAAATAAATAAATAAATAAATAAATAAATAACAAAACCAAGAAAAGAACAACCCAGAACTCACAATATCTAACATTCAATCAAAAATACTAGACATTCCAATAAGCAACAAAATATAACCCATAGAGTACATTTAATCAACAGAAACAAACCTAAAAATTATATAAAGATGAAATTAGCAAACATTTTCAAAAAGCTACCACAATATGCCAAGTGTATATTTTAAAAGCATAAGAAAATGTTAGCTGAAAGGAAAAGAATGGGCAGAGCCAAAAACCTATGAGACGGTATCAAACAGGTTAACATATGCACAACTGAAATTCCAGATGAGAAGAACAGGAAGTGGGGACATACTTGGAGGAGAAAATAGAAAAAAATAACAAGAAATAATGAAATTTTTCAAAATTGAAAAGAAAAATTCTATCTATAGATTAA
Source organism: Glis glis (assembly GCA_004027185.1). NCBI lineage: Eukaryota > Metazoa > Chordata > Mammalia > Rodentia > Gliridae > Glis > Glis glis. The sequence goes on from PVJS01005484.1 coordinate 44,131, forward strand.
AGAAACTTAACAAACCCTAAGCAGGATCAAAACAGAAGAAAGCATACCAAGCTACAACAAAATGTAATCACTGGAAAGCAATTAAAAATAGGAAATCTTAGTAAGAGAAAAACTTAACATAGAGGAACAAAATATTTATCAGAAATAATAGGAAACATAAACTGAAAATACAACAAAAATTCCCTTCAAAAAGGAAGACAAAATAATTATTTTTAGACAACAACCAAGAAGATTCCTCACCAACAGATGTAACATATTAAATCATTAGAGGAAGTTTTTCAGGCAGAAAGGAAATTACAACAATTGGAAATGTGATTCTAAACAAAGGATGAAGAGCCTCAGACATGGCAAATATAAATAGATTTAACAGATTTTATTTAAGCAGTTAATTTATTTAAATGAAAATTGCCTATGAGGTTCTATGACATCCATAATACGTATAAAAATAAAATGTATGAAAACAATAGCACAAAAAGTAAGCAGTAAATAAAATTATATTTTGGAAAGTTTCTTACATTTCACATAGGGCATATTATTTGATGTTGAAAGATGCATGGTGTAAACTCTGGAGTAATTACTAAAATAATAGAACAAGGAATGTTAGCCAATAAGCCAAGAGTAGAGATTAAATAAAATTATGAAAATAATCTAAAAGAAAGAAAAGAACAAGAAAAAATACTTAAAGAATATAATGGTGCCAGGCGTGGTGGCGCATGGAGGATCCGGGTTCGCGACCAGCCTCAACTCTCTCTCTCTCTCTCTCTCTCTCTCTACTTAGTGAGGCCCTCCTCAACTTCGTGAGACCTGGTTTTAAAATAAAGTATAAAAAAAATAGGGCCAAGGGTGTAGCGCGGAGGTAGAACGCCCCTGGGTTCAATCCCCGGTACCGCAAAAAAAAAAGAATATAATGGTGCATTATAGTCTCACATCATAAAGCAGTTTATAGTGATAGTTATACTATAATGAACCAATAAAGGTATAGAAATAAAATAAAATAAATTTACTCCTTGAAAAAATAAATAAAAAATAAAGAATATAATGGGACAAATAAAATACAAAGAGCAATTTAGCAGACTTAAGAAAAACATTGCCCAGATAAAAATGCAAGAACCAATTATAGAAGAAACTGACATTAAATAAACACAGGGTAAAACGCAAATGATGGAAAAATATATAGCATATGAACACAAAGCATAAAACAACCTGAGTGGCTGCATTAATAGAAAGAAAAACTAAAGCCCTTCAAAACAAAGAGTATTATCAAATCTAAGAAAAATTATTTCAAAAACACAAAAAGATTGATTCAACATAAAAATACAACAATCCTAAATTTAGATGCACCTAATAATAGAGCTTCTAAAAACATATAATACAACACCTGAGATAACTCAAAGGAATAACATAAATCCACATTTACAGTTGGAGATTTTAACATGATTTATTCAATAATAGAACAAGTAAGGATAGGGAAGAAAACACTATCAGCCAAATTGACCCAACTTTCATTCACAGAACATAAAACCTAGCAACAGCAAAATTATATTCTTTTCACATACATGTTGAAATTCACTAAAATAAATCATACAGAGGGTCATAAAGAAATCCCAATAAAATTAAAATGATCAAATATATAAAGTATGTCCTCAGAATGATATTGAATTCACAAATATTTTGGAATTAAACATACTTCTAAGTAATTCAACTGAAACAGTGTATCACAAGAAAAATTACAAAATATTTTGAACTAAATAAAAATGAAAACTATATCATCATGTATGCATGTGCAGATGTAGAAAACTACATGCTCTCATGCTAACAATGAGAAAAATGCAGATAAACTGCAAAACCGTTACTTTCACAAGCGTATCAGGGAGTGTTCCCTGGGAGGAGAGAGAACACACACACATTTCACCTTGGACAAAAGAAGGGCAGCTACGGTGAAGATGGATAGGAAGAAGTCGGTTGAAATTTTAATGAACTACTAAAGGCCAAAAATGAGCCTGTGGAGCAATTGGGAATCACAGGATTGCACAAGGCACCAAATAGCAAGCCGTTTTCCCATACCTCTACTCGTGAATACGAGAAAGACTAGGGGCAAAGCGGGAAATCGGGGACCGTCCACCTCAGCGATACGGTCATGCAGAGGATGGTCAGCAGTTGCTGGAAGCAGGTACACACCCCCAAGTGCTCCCCTAAAGCATTTTGCTTCTTCTCCCGAGAAACAAGAGCCTCAGCACCTGGGGAAGGGCAGCCAGCACTCCCAGTGCAGACAAAGAGCAAGCACGCACTGCTGCCAGGGCAGAAGACGAGGCAAACCCAACTGTCTCTGGGATAAGAGACCCTCTCACCTTCAGAACACAGGAAAAGACCCACTGCTACTGGGGCAAGAAAGATAGAAAACAACCCGGATCTTGTGCTCAGGAACCAAAATGGGAGATTAGCTACTGCTGGGAAGAAACTGGAAACCGCCCGAGACCAACACAGACACGAGGCTGAACCTAACTGCCATAGGGAGAAGGTAAGGACTCCGGAAAAGTCCCACACATGAGGTTCAGGCCCTGGGGCCCTCCTGAGAACACAGAAGAAAGCACCCAACAGAGACCCTCCCTACTTCAGCCGGGTACAGCAACTGCCACCAGCCAGCTACCCTGGAGGAGAGGTCAGAAACAGGGGCAGAGACCTCTCTGTGACACAGAAAGGCACAGCCTGCTGAAAGCCAAGAGTTGACCAAAAATACAGAGAAAAACCTCTAGGACACTAGCCTACGTTAATCGAAAGGCAAAAGAAGCCGCCTGTTAAGTATAAGGCTGCACACTAAAGGTAACAATGCCAAGGTAAAGCCCTGGCTCAGCTCCAGTCCCGACTGGATGGGCGGAGGCCCCATACCAATGGCCTGAAGAAAAGATGTCCCATCGCCAGCTATAAATATTATTTACTTCAGGCTCCATTGGTGTACAGGCAATGTCAAGCATTCAATCAAAAATTACAATACAAAAACACCAAGAAAAATTTCTGGGATGCCACTGAAGCAGGCTTAAATTGAATTTTATACTTCTAAATGCTTAACTTAGAAAAAATATCTAAAATCAATTATTCAGACTTCAATCCTAAAAACTAGAAAATAAGGAACAACAAATTAAATCTAGAGTATGTAGAGGGAAGAAATAATAAAGATAAGAGTAGCATCAATAAAACGTAAAATGAACAAATAGAGAAAAATCAATGAAGTCAAAGCCTGCTTATTTGAAAAGATCAATAAAGTTGGCAACATATTTCAGCTAAAGTGATCAGAAACTATGAAGAGCTGTGAAAATAAAAGTACTACAATAATTAGCTGTGAAAAAACAGACTTTAATAGGATAAGGAATATTACTCATTAAAAGACTAAATGTTAGGTATATCAATAACCAAAGTAAGGTTCCCAAAAAAGTTTTTAATTTTAATTAAAAAGTTTAGCTTCCGATTCTGAAATAATAAGTGTGGAAAGAAATTAATATTGGTTTTAAAAAATATGTCATAAATATCTAAAAGTTGAAAAAGTACAAATATAGTTTTAATTATGAGATTTCTCTTCAACATATAAAAGACAAAAAATAGTTCTAATTGAAAACCAAAAATGTGACTAAATACAAATCAAAATAGATTAATATGTGATTGGGTGACCAAAATAAATCATTAATTACCACTTTGATAATCACTTGGCAATAGAGCATAGTATTAGAGGAATGCTAGCTGAAACGAACAGAAAAAGGCATGCAAACTTGAGAAGCCACTCTGTCTAACAAGTGTTTCTGTGACACTATTTCTTCAATTGCCAATTACAAATACTTCAAGTGTCAGGGGTAGAGATACTTTCCCTAACACTTGTTCTGATTTTCAAATTCATAATATGTACAGAAATCATAATGGGTAAAAGCCCAAGTTTTAAATTTCTTGGGAAGAATAATGAACATTAAATCAAACTAATCATAGTGGATAACCATTTCCTCAAATTGTTTTCTCTTTTATTTCTAATGAGGTAAGTTGTGTTAATTGTTCTAATATTATTTTCCTTAAAATCTCAAGATACCATGGAATTAATTACATTTGCCTAACCTGTTCGTTTTATACATGCTTCCACATGAAAGGGATTATTCATCCATTCCACTCCTTAATTAACGGTCTATGGCATCTAAAATTTCTCTTAAAGAATGTAGGCAACATAATTTAACAAGGAAGTCACGTATGCATTATACACTGGGAAACATTTATTTTTAGCATAATGTATAGCATTTCCATTAAAAAAAATATTGATCCAAGATACATCACAAATGTTTTACAATCAAATACCTTGTTTTTCAGAGGTAAAGGAGGTGTAACTGACATGGCCACGCTAGGTTTTCCAGTGGTGTATCCTTTTGGTGCCTGTTTCTACATTTCCCTACTTTGCTCTCACAGCGTGGTGCCCAGTGTCCTCACAATGACATCTGGACGAGGTTCCCACCATGGCAGCAACCCACCTGAGCCCACTTACGCCTGGACCTGTCCTGCCCTATCTCTCAAGCCCCCAGCTGTTATCTGCCACAACAGCCTACAAATACCACATCTCTGAAAAACTAAAGAATATTAAGGTCAGAACAACATAATGATTTATGCTTCCTTTGCAAGACATTTTCCTTCTGACATGGGCAACTTCAGCTCCTTAGGCAAGCCAGTGTGAAGGAAATCCTGAAGTGGAAGCTTTCGATTCTCTCGAGTCATACCACAAATGACTTGATTAAATGGCAACAGTGCTCAGAGATTTGTAAAACACAATACCCCCACACACACACATACAAACACAAAAATGATGAGTATAAAAACCATTAGTAGAAGAGTCAAAAGATTTGGACTGCTGCTTTGCGTTGCCATTAAAATGGCCATGCGGCTGTAATCAATTGCTTATTTCTGACTTCCAGCAACTGCAGCCACAATGCAAGACAATGAGAGGACGATTCAATGACTCTGCAAGCTGAAGATAACAAGAACATACTATCAAAAGCTGGCATAGGACAGTTTACAAAAAGTTACCAGAATTAATGCAACCTAGGATACGAGATTGAATGACATGCATTAATTTAAGTATAATTTATAATAAGACTGAGAAAAATAAAATACCTCAATATAAATCGAACAAAATACATGCAAGATCTGTATGCAGAAAACTAGAAAACACAGATGACAGAAATGAAACATTCAAATTAATGCAAAGATATACCACATTCATGGATTAAAAGATTCAATATCCTTAATGTTAGTTGCTCCAAAACTGTTTTGTAAACTCAATGCATAAAAATGAAAGGAGAAAAAAAACCTGAATATCCATATGCACAAAAGACCTATGATCCATGCTTCACACAATATTGAAAAAATTAACTTAAATTGATCACAGACCTTAATGTTCAACTTAAAACAATAAAGCTTCTATTAAAAAATAGGAGAAAATCTGTGTGACCTTGGTTTTAGCAATGAGTTTTTATATAAAAAAGCCAAAAGCAAAAACCATAAAAGAAAAAATTGATAAATTGGACCTCATCAGAATTAAGAATTTCTGCTCTGCCAATAACACTTGTCAAGAAGATAAAAAGGCAAGTCAAAAACTGGGAAAAAATATTTGCAAAATACACATTTGATAAAAAAAAGTTTGACATAGACTATATACAGAACTCTCAAAGTTCAAGGAGAATAGAACACAATCCAAAAAGGGCAAAATATTTACCACTTCACCAAAGAAGAATACCAAGAACAAACACAAGAGAAGATGCTCAACATAATTATTCATAAAGGAAATGCAAATTAAAACCATAATATAATACTACAGGTAAGTACATTGGCTAAAATTTAAAATCTGACAATACAAAGTGTTGATAGAGATAGAAGTAACTAGAACTTCCATACATTTTGGTGGTGATGTAACATGGTGGACTCATCTTGGTAAACAGCTTAGCAGTTTATTGTACAGTTTAACAAACACCGTGGACTGTGGAATCCCATACCTTGGTATTTAGAAGTAGGAGGTTTATAGCAGCTTAGTTCGTAACCTCCCAAACTGGATACCATCCAATATCCCTCAACTTGGGAGTATGGACACTAACTGTGGTGCACCCTCAACAAGGCAAGCAGTTCAGAAATAAAAAGGAATGAACTGTTAATGTACACAACAACATGAGTGAATTTCAAGTACACTGTACCAGGGTTTTTCAACTTTGCCACTACTGACATTTTGATCGGATACATCTTTACTGTGGGAGTGGTCTTATGCACTTTAGAAAGTTTAGCATCATTCCTGGTCCACCCACAAGATGCCAGTAGGAAATTCCCAGTTGTGACAACCAAAGACCTATCCAGACTTGGCCAAATGTAGACTCATCCCCAGTAGAAAAAGACCGCATTACACTACGTGAAAGAAGCCAGATTCTGCAAAAGGCAAAACAACAGTGGCAGAAAAGCATTGGTGGTTTCCAGGGACTGGTGATGAGGTGAGACTGACTATAAGAAACATGGGAAATTTTTAGGAAGATGGAAAGGTCTGAGATTCCAATGAAACGGTGGTGGGTGGTAGCTGTTACATGAATACAAAATCTTATCAAGCCTTGTAGATCATACATAAATCTCATGGAAGTTTTATTAAATGTATTTTCTTTGTGGTACTGGGGATTGAACCCAGGGGCTTCTACCTCTGAGCTATACCCCCAGCCCTATTTTTTTATTGTTTATTTTGAAACAGGGTCTCACTAGGTTACGGAGGGCCTCACTAAGTAGCTGAGGCTGGCTGCGAACCTGCGATCCTCCTGTCTCAGCCTCCTGAGTACTGGAATTACAAACGTGCACCACCATGCCTGGCTAAATGTAAATTAATTTAAAAGAATAAAGAAAATTGTACGTACTTTTTTCACAAGGACATAATTTATTAGTGACTTATATTAAGATGCAATGTGTGCTAAATTATAAAAATTGTTTAAAAATATATTGACTCAATTATACTCATTTCCTTGCCTTTATGCATTGAAATGTATTATTGAATTTCATTTTGAAAAATGTCCCCAACTCTCAGGTCAACTTTAAAGGTTGATGGCAATAAATAATATTATACAGAAATATTAAAATATTTAGCTTACAAGATGAATAAAAATTTAAATTCTTAGGGGAAACAATAGGTAAACAATAAAACAACTAGATTACATAACTCTGATCCAATAGGGGTTTCTTTATTTGGGGGGAAAATAAGAGGAAAGGTCTCTATTCCCAATAGCCCAAATATCTACTTCCATCCATTAGATGATCTAGAAATTTGCCCATGATAATGACTCTGAACATCTCCAAAACCACACACCCCAAATCACATTCTGATGTGCTTCTCCCTCCGTTAACAAGGTTACTGATAAAGTAAACCGCCTTCCTAATTTCCTACGAAATCTACCTCACAGCGGAAATGTTCCCAGCATGTATCAGTCACCTGCATCCAACATGTCCAGAGAGAGACTTTGCGCTTTGCGTCCCATATCTGATGAAATACTTATGTTGCCATTTATTTGTCGTGTGTACTTTCGATTAACTAGCGTTTCCATCAGCTTCGCACCAAGGAACTGAGATGCAAACTTCTAGTGACCCTGTTCTGAAGGGCGATCATCCCTGTATGGAAAAAATGACCTCTGAAAGCTTAAGTATGGTCAACCTTTACTTAGAAAATAGAGGCTGAAAAGCCATATGGAATTTTGTATTCCATGGGGAAACAGAAAGCTTTATAAAACACTATTTTGATGATCTTTTAAAAAAACATTTTATTAAAGAATTTATGAAAGTGCAGGTCAGTTCTATTATCCTTTTAAATTAATATTTTTAAAAGCCTGATCTTTTAAATTGAGAAGAATAATGTATATTTAAAGTATTTTATAATTACCACAAAAGTATTAATTAACAGTAGTAAGGAGAATAAGCCATCTATGCACTATAAATATAAGGTAAAAAAATCATTTTCCTGGCATTCTTGAAACCATATGATAGGTGGGTCATAACATTAGTACTTTTCTTTGAAAACCTTCTAATTACTAATCTTTTTAATTTTTAAGCTAAGTATTGACTTTGTAATAAATGAGTGCAAGTTAAATTCCAAATTCGAAAGAGTTTGAGTTATACTGACCATTAGCACTCATTTACAGAGACGCATAGATATTACTTTAATAGTGGCTTGAATTATCTTTCTATTTAATGCTTTATATAATGCACAATTTTTCATAAGGTAAAAAACACATATAATTCACTGTTTCTACCTGATTTCCAAAACTATTAAGGAGCTCACAATGACTCTCCTCACTCGGATGTTACCCTTTCCAGGAGGCCTTTCCGCCGGTCCCTGCCCAGCGTGCGCAGCCTCCGACCCCTCAACCCTCGCGTCCTCTCTCCCTGCCTGGGCTACTCTCATCCCCCTCCGTCCAAGCACCATTCCTTCTACTGTACATTTGATATCTTATCCTCCTTATATATGCCCTGCTAGATTCTTAAAATTCCGTAAGAGCCAATATTTTTGTTCTGTTCACTATTGCAACCTCAGTATCTAGAATAGTACCAGTGCCTAATATGTGCTCAATAATATGTGTGATAAAGTATATATAAAAAATTAATGCTTTTTTGAAAATCAACACTGCATATTAGAACATTAATAGACCAAAGACTTAAAAGAATCCTACTTTGTCTAACCCAGCATTCTGACAAGATGCTTTATCATGGAAGTATCTATAACAACATAATGGCTACATATTAGAAACAATAATTTTATATAATATTAAGAAGGTTGACACTAGCTTGTGGAGAAGACTGAATTTAATGTTGATAATTTTTACCTTAATAATGTGAGTAATGAAAAGCCATCACTGGTTTGTAAATAAAAAGAAAACACAATCAGATACGGGCTTTATATGTCATAACAATGTAGTGGGGACATACTGGATTGAGGAGAGTACAAAATCAAGAAAACAGAGGAAGCAACTGGAATAAGCTAGAAAAGGACAACAGAGACCTGACCCTGGGAAGCAGAAAGGGCCTGGTCAGTAACATGAGTGCATGAAGCTCTCACGCTGGCACTGACCAGGAGAACCTGCGGTACAGGGTTCACAACATTCCTACCACTGTGGTGGGTGATGCATTGGTGTAAGCTGGGAAACGCAGAAGACAAAGATTTGAGAGACTATGATGATGAATTTGAAGGGAGAGACTCCTATAACTACAGTGCCCAGAAAATCAGTTAGGGAAAATAGAAGTGAGGGGAACCAAAGTTAAAACTCTAAGAAAAAATAAAATTTAAAGGGAAAAAAAGAAGAGGATCAATAGTACTCACATAGTGATTAGAAGATTGGCATATTTATATGGAATTCGTATCTACATGTGATCTACTTAGTTGAGTCAAAATTGGACTTCACTTATTAAGTGCCTATTGTGTACAAGGCATTTCCCAAGGGACCTTGGGAAAACAGTCAACAAACAAAACCAAAAGATCCCTGTCTTTAGAAGAGCTAGATAACAAAATATGAAAAAACAAGCAACAGGAGAGATAGGCAAACTATATCGCATGTTAGAAGGTAGCATACAGGTGCTGGGGAAAGCAAAGCAGTGGCAGACAGAAGGGAAAGCAACAGTCCTAGACAAGGACAGGTGCAGCAGTGACAGGGTGCCCTCTGTAGGGGACACCAGCACAGTGGCATTTGAGTGGGGTCTTACAGGAGGTGGTAGATTGAGACAAATAGTTCCAGGAATGAAGATCATTGGTAAGCATCAACAGCTGGAGTGGCGGACCTAAGGACAGCATCTCTGCACATGCGAGGAGGACCAGGCCAGTGTGGAGAGCAGAGCAAGGGAGTCCAGTGCTGCAGGAGAGGCCTTGGAGACGCCACCATGTGCTGAGACAGGAGTGGTGAGGCCTGCACAGGCCTGAAAGACAACAGGCAGCCATAGAGTGGAGACTGGGTGGCAAGAGCCCCCGAGACTGCCGTCATCTGCTAGAAGGATGACAGTGCTGTGACCGAGGGACGCCAGACTATGTGGGGAAAAGCTGGACTAGGCATGGAAGTTGAAGGCATATGATTTGACGACTCCTACTCATGAAGACCTGGTGATTCTGAATTCCCAGCTGAAGTCAAAACAATATATTTTACTGCATATTCCTTGAAAAAAATAGATAATTATAACAATGATGATAATCTTTCTGCTACTTTTAAGACTGGTTTTCTTCTAATCCAAGTACTTAGAAGAAAAAAACTAGCAAAAACAATTTGATGGCTATGACAACTTTAGTTATGGTTGCAGTGAAAAATGATTGGTGCCATATACTCTTGTTTAAAAAAAAACAGAAAATGAATATATTTTAATTGATCAGTTTTTTTTCAACATTACAATTAAACAGACTGGCCAAGGAAGTATAGGTTTATAATCAAACATATTTCCTCCAAAGGTCATAAAGATACCAAGATAGGATACCATCTGCTGAGTTCTGATATGGTTATGGGAGATTTCTCAGGTAGCTTCAAAAGGTAAAATTACTATGTAAGTAGGGCTAGCAGGCCCTTCGAGATAACTCATTAAACAGAGACAGCCTTTGCCACTCACAAAAGACTCCTGCGAGGCTGGTTGCCCTTGGTTTTCCATGAACTAAGATTAAAAGGGCCATTCAAATTATCTGTTGTTTTTCAAATCACTATGCAAAACTATTTCAGTGTACAATAAAATATGCAGCTTACAATATGCAAATTCTCAAGAAAACTCTCTTCCAAGAATAAAACTCTCCCAGCTGAAATGTTCTAAAGACTGAAAGTGACTTGGGTGGGGTGTTCTGAAAGTACTACACAGTACATACGAAACAAGCAAAATTTATGCAAAGCATTTTAATATATTTTATAAGGATTTATCATCTTTAAATATATATATTCTAAGAATTGATAAGATATGAAGTTATTTGTTTTATGTGACTTTTGAAATTTAACCTAAGAAACTAAATATAGAGAAAAAATGTTTTGTCTCAGGTTTTGATTTCCCAATACCTGGTGTGTGTGTGTTGGGGGGGGTATTACCCTAAGGGGAAAAAAGCCCTCACTTTCCTTGTGGAAAATTTAGAAACCACTGAAAACAGCTATAAAACTCCTCAGATACTATTAATCTATAGGGCTCAAAAATAATTATTTACCATCTTTCATAATCCAGACTGTACAAAAACATGTTAAAAGCAGGAGACCAAGTTTTGAACAAACTAGACAAACTAGTCTATGCTATCACAGAAATCATTACAGCAGTAACCACCACAGTTCTATGATTTCCTCTACAGAAATATCAAAGCAAAATAGCTGTCAAAGGCATAAATTAAATCAATTTCAAATTGAACAGAAAATTATTTCCTATTTTCTAAAGGCACTGATTTGAGTGATCTTAAACCTCTGGAAAAGAATTCCTCGATTTTCAAAAATTCTGAAGTCTAATTACAAGTAATTATAGCTTTTCATTTTCAACATGATGAAATAATTTGATTCTTTTTACAAGAGGTCTGGTTTAGCTCAAAATAGACAAGTGCTTCTGCACTGAGTTAGTATACAAAGACAATAAGGATCATTCTCAATAGAAAATCGGGGCTACATGTTGGCCATAAATCACAAATGCTGTACTCAAGCAAAAAATAGTTTGTATGTTCTACAAATGCAATTCATTCATTCACATCAGTGAGACAAAGCAAACATCCCACTGTTAGATGAGGACTTAAAATAAGAACAGTACGAAGCATGGGAAAAAGCACTGCATAATCATCTCAAAACTCAGATTTAAAGTGCTCTGCAAAGGAAAAAAGTTCAACCTTTCTAATCCTCTGTTTAGTTAAAGAAACCAAAACAAACCCCACAGCAAATGATAGCTAATGTTAGTTTTCAATGTTTAATACCAGATCCAATAGTTGTTCTAGAATAATCCTATTACTCTGAGAAAAGAAATGGAATTCTGTGAACTACACAAGATATCCCTAATTACAAAAAAAAAGAATAAACTAAATCAAAAACTTAAGTTTCTGACAGCAGTATATACTTTTACCCTGGAAAATTTGCAATGCTGCACATTTTTCCACCTTGTGCTTTATAAAGTGCCTTTTGCTGATGACTCACATTCCAGTGATTTGTTAGATGCTATTAGAACAAAAGCGCCATAAAACTGCTTTCCAGCCTGACCTCACACACCTGGTTACAATTACATCTTCACAAAACTCAACCAGTAGTTGAGCAAGGACACACTAACAAAAGGTAACCAATCAACAGACAGAAACAACTATTAGAGCCCGACACCGCCCACTCAGAATCTGGAAAAGAACCCACAACACATCTCTTACCAACACAAATACACATGCGCGCTCCCGCACACATTCCCCACCACAACACAGCAGCACGACATACAGCATCAGAACCCGGGTCAGCACAAAGGCTTAGTGACAGATTTTTCTAGTAAATGCCACCAGAACGAGACTGAGTGTGCCTTTTTAAACTCTAAGCCCCCATCCCAAAATCAGAACAAACGTTAGAAAAACAGTGTGACCATTGTAGTATGTGAGCTCACCATATTACAAAGTTCTTACATTCCATCAAGTAAGAAAACAACCTGGCTACAGTCCAAGATGGAATTGTAGCAACCAAATTCTCAGTTACAGGAAGTTTTGACAGGGAGGAAAAAAACAGAAAGACTTTGATCATTCCAACTATCAGCTTCTTAGGCACCTTACAGAAGTAAACTAGACTAGAAACATTAAATCACTAAAAAGGTGAAAAAGCGGCTTACATTATTTAGAAAGTGAATGACGTCAATGGTGCTACTTTTGAGGCTGAAGTAACACCCTGAGCCACGAGAACGCAGGATGAAGAAAGGACAATCCCGGGGTGCATTCCCCTGAAGTCTCCCAACCTCAGCCCTCCACTGATTCCTGACCACACTTTTCAAAGTGAAGGGTTGGGCCAACTAGTCCTGTGGGTAGTTACACGCTTTGTGTAAAACTGATTATTACACCCAGCAATCTTTAATGCAACTGAATCTACCTCCCATTAATCAAGAATATCCACAAATTAAAATATACTTTCCAGTTCTCTATCTCCTTTCCATCTTGTCATAAAACATTAATGGGGCCATCCCTCATATAACGGATTTGGGAAGAAAGTTTTCAGAATTCCAATCACAATGTGGATAATGAGGGACTCATAATCTTAGATGCAACTCCTCTTCGTAGGTGAGGCAATGTAATAAGTTCAAATGTTTTCATCAATTATGATGATTATACGTGGTTCTTATACAAGGAAGATCATTCTATATCCTTGGGGTACATATTCAAATTATACTCTTTTGAATGTGTTTCTTAGTTCATGTTATTACTCTGAAACAGAAAGAATGTCATTAACTGATTATTCTGTCATTTAAAAGAAAAAAAATACAACTCTCTTAAATGGGGAATTTCAAAGCATTTCACATATATGGTAGTGCTACTTCTCACCATGGAAAGTGGCAATTCCTGCTTGACACAGCATGTACGATTCTATTTGAGATGAGAATCTTTAGGGAATATTAAAGCCATTCCAATAATGGCATATGCCATACATAAACTTCCACCGAATGTAGCTAATAATGTAAAGGTAACATAATACAAATAATACATCTCAAACACATGAAAAAATCAGAACTAAGCCAGGCTTGGTGGTGTATGCCTGTAATCCAAGTACGGGTAGGCTAAGACTGGAGGACTGCAGGTTCAAGGCCAGCCTCAGCAACTCAGTGAGACCCTCAGCAACTTAGACTCTGCTTTGAAATTAAAAACAAAGAAGAGCTGGGGTGAAGCTCACAGGTAGAATGCCCCTGGGTTCAATCCCCAGTACATACAGTGAAAAGAAAATCCATCCTAGATTTATTTAAAATTTCATACTAGATTTGATTTTTTAAATGAAGCAAAAAAAAAGTGCTTGCATCTCTAATCGAGTGGTTCCTATGACTTTGTCCTCACCCAAGACAAAGTGAACCGTCCCTCATCTGCCACAGCCTCCTACATGTTGCCCTCCCTCCCCTGTATGGTGTTATGGTTGCTAACTCATGTGAACCCGAAGGCACCAGGAACGGGGTTCCCTCACATTCCACTTCTGGGGCCATGCACAGCACAAAGGTATAATCAGTACTGTACTCACTGCCACTCTGCTCTGAATTTAAGACTGCTGAAGTTCTTAATTACATTCATGCTGTGACTATCTGAAGCCATTAAAAAGGGTGAGCACTGAAACCCCCAGAGTGTTGGTGTCGCATCTCCAGCCTGGGCCAGAAATGAGCACAATTGTTTTCTCATATATTTAACTAAAGGTGACTATTACGTTATTGCATTTCAACCATTTTTTAGTTAGTTTTGAAAATTCAAAGAAAGGCCAAGGAGTTGAGGTACACACTAAGAGATACAGGTTCAGGCCTTCTGATTCCTTTCAAAACTACGGATTTTAGGAAAATACCACATCTACTCAAGATCATACATCTCACCTTAAGCCTCCTTTCATACTTACTACATTTGCAAAAGAAAAGGAGGAATTACATCTGATTGCCAAAGAAAATATACTGCATACAATAAGCACATCTCACTCTATAACTATCAAGAATCGGTGTGTTCCCTGGCTTTAAGAGTTCCTTGATGACTTAAGAAATTGCCTTCACTTTTATTCCTTCATTCTCTGGCCCAGCTATCATGAATAAAATGTAAATGAGAAAGATAGGTATATGTCGAAAGATTTAAAAAAAACTTTATATGAAATTGTTTGAAAGTTCTCTACTACTCTGTACACATAACATCAAAAGTAAAAGAAACGGAACCCACGTAGATCAGACTGGCCTATCAAGGGAGCCAGGACCTGGTGACAAACAGTCCCCAAGGGCAGTGATGCACAGGGGACAGGAGACCATGATGGGGGCAACCTGCTGAGAGAATCAGAGATGTGCAAGCCACGCAGCAGCCCCTGACTAGAGCAAACAGAACTCCCTTCCCTCAGGCAAAGATTCACCTCACAGAAGAGGAGCCATCCTGTGCGGTCCTGAGTGTGCGCACCAAGAGATATGCATCGGAAGGTGGAAGGAAGCAGATTTCTATGCAGAAAACCAGAAGGGACTGCCTCAAAAAGCAGGCAATTTCCCATCTCTCAGAAACTAAGCAGGTGCTCTAAGATATCGAAGGGATTATGCAACTACTAAAAGAAACCTGTGTGATGCCCGACAGCCCTTCTACTTCTCCACCAATGCGGGCAGTGAATGAGCACTCCGATGCCCGCCGCATGCCAGGAATGGCTCTCATGGTTCGAGGCACAAATAAGAATGAGGATCAGGCTCTTTCCTGAACAAAGGCAATCACTTACAGAGAAGATAAGCACCCTGACTGAAAGAATCATGCTGGACAAGTCCAGTGTGAAATACAATTAAGACATCTCAGTGTAAACACTGAGCAGGTAAAAAATAAAAATATAAAGCTTAGACAAGAGGGTAGGACTATGTCACTATGATTTTATGCGTAAGTCACTTCTGGAAGCTAATTAAAAGTCTTTCATCAAACAAGCAACAGAAACAACTATCACTGTGCCCTTGGTTCTAATACAATTTTCAGTCAATCAGTTAATAAGATAATTAAAGACTATTCTTTTAGCTATCAAGAAAAGAAAGTATACTTTTTTACTGGCTGATTCCCTGTGTGGATTATAGCCCCATTCCTATTCTACTCATTACTCTCCTAAACTGTGTCCATGCTTCAAAGTTTTCACTTCTGCACCTTTCAGTGGGCACATTTTACCATGTGTCTTATAAATAAAGCTGAATTAAAACCCTCACATCATTTGGAATGTTCTCCTACATATAACACCTTGTCCGGCACTTCATAGATACATATATGCGTGACTGAAAGCACTGAAGAGTTAACAAAAAGTGGAAATTTATGTAGCTAGGACATGAGAAAAAAGTACACAGGATCATGTGGAGGAGCCCGTCAAGACCAAAGTGGCATTTGGGATACACGTGGCTTTTTCCTGGGAAATGCTGCCAGTTCACCAGGCCGAAGGTACCTGTGACAGCCAGCAGGGGTGGGCAGGTAGAAACTGGAGTCACAGCCACACCAAGGAAATGAGGGTGGAAGGAAGGGGGAGGGAGGGGCCCCTCATGAGCCCCACTTGTGTCAAGTGACAGGGGAAGATCAGGACCCTGAGAGCAAGGGTAAACCAGAGTGGGCAGGCCCTCCAGTGCCACAGCCCAGCCTCAGTGTCACTAATCCATGCAATTACAGTGAGATGGCCCGAGGTTGCTACTGCCCCCAGCAACTGGCTGAAGTTAATAAAAATCATCCCTGGAAGAAGACCTCAAGTTATTTCCATAATAATTATGCTAATAAAATGTCCAGCACATTATACAAATAAAAACCCAGCATAAGATGAGAGGGGAAAATAAACCCAACAGAAACAACAGGCAACAGAAATAGACCAGAGGAGTTCCCATTCTGAAGCAATCATCAACAAACTCTAAAACCAAGACACTTAACAAAGTGTAACTCCCAAGACTGGCAAGCTTTATCTAGAATAGCCAGAGGAAAAGTATTTTAGGTTTTGTAAGTCATAGGTCTCTGCCACTACTACTGAACGCCAGATCGGGAGTTCTATATCCAGCAACTATATCATTCAAAATTAAGGGTGTGGGGGAGAAAGGAAAGTATCAAACAAAACATGAGATAAATTCACCACCTCACACACCTTCTAATCAAAATAAAACAGTGTTTTCAATAAAAAAAAATCTATCATAACTCATATGTAAAAGTAACAAAAAGATAAATATGTGGAAAAAACTAAATACTACCTGTATAAAACAATGTCTCTGCACCAGGACACCAAAATTTCCATAATGGTAGAGATGGAGAAAGGGGAGGAGGAAGGGGAGACTATACAGGAACTAGGAGTAGGCCTTACAGCCTGGCTGGGCCTCCACTTACCCAGGCGCCATGACAGGAACCACTGGTCCACTTTCCTAAACTGGAGAGCAGGTCAAGATAGGAAGTCAGCTTCTCAGACAGAGTGATGACTTCTCAGACTATGATGTGAGCCCTCATGAGTGCCAATGACTTGGGGAAACATCCCTGTGACACAGAGACTCACTGATTTAAAAAATGCTGCATCACCCATACTTTGGGTGGCAAAGAGGAAAATAGTGAACTGGAAACACAAGCTTCAACAAGTGTAAGCTGAAAAGTAATTAAAAAATGTACATTAAGAAATGTACAAAGCTCCTGCACCTACTGAACTTCCACTCAAGCGGGAGGGGACTGGCAAGAAGGAAGGGAATAAATGCATAGAGCGCACTTTGTAGGTAGTGACAGTATGATGGTGTCGGAGCAGCCAAGCGAAAAGCATTTTAAGGACAATGTGGGCAACTGTATTGAATCCTGACCACTGAATTTAGTAGTGCAGAGATAACTGGTAAATATTAAGAATATTTTCAAGTAATGGAGAGCTGCCAGTCCACTCTGGGGGACCAGGGTAGGGTCCATGGTGCAAACACTCCCGACTTCAAGCTACCAGCAGACTATCAACTAACTCACCATGTGCTGACATCTAACAACAGGTCTCACTAGCCACTAAGCCAGGCCAATCCGGCTCCAGCACACCCATGGGTTCAGGGGAGGGGCAGGCAAAGAAAACAGACAAGGACATGTTCAGTGGTGAGAGAGAGAAGGCATTCTACTGAACGGTTAAATACAAAAGTCAGACACTCTGCAGAAATACAAAACTTAGTAGAAGCCTCGTACCAATGAGACAAAGCATCAAAACTTCAAATGGTTGTAGAACACATCATACTTGATTCCTCATTAAGTCCACGTGTTAGAGAAGAGTTTAGCCCCTGTAAGGATTGCTTACACCCTTAAAATTATAGGTGCATATTTTCTAGAATACATTAATAGCTTCCTTACATGGTAGGTCAGAGGGCATCGATGACATATGTAAATATTTGGAACCATGTATTCTAACTAACAATTTACCTATTATGCTGTTATAAAACTTTAAGTAAACAACGATGAATCATGGATACAAAGGTAAATGTAAAATGCAGAAATATTTAAATATAATAAAACCACGAAAGGTTTTTTTTTTTTTAGTCTTCAGGATTTTCCTACTGAAGCAATGCCTCTAATAAATATCTACCTGCTTTCTTCAGTTCACAGGAATCTGAGAATAATCTAATGTGAAGAACATCCGGCCTATAACAGTGTAATGGGCCCCCAGACACCTACCTCCTAAATACTAGAGCCTGTGAATACGGTGCCTTGCAGAGCAGGACGGACTCTTGAGATGGGACTAAGGATCTTGCTGTTGTTTCCCAGGGAGAGCCAGTGGGCACAAGAGTCCTTCGGGGTGATAGAGGGAGAGAGCAGCTTCCCAACTAGAAAGATGCCACAGTGCTGTCCAGATGGCTTCCAATTAGAAGGAAAAGGCCACCAGCCAAGGAATGTCAACAACTGGAAGAGTCAAGGAAGAAACCAACCCTGCCAGCGCTTAATTTTAACTGAGTGAAAGAGATTTCAGAATCCTGACCTTCAGCACTATAGAGCAATGCATCTATGCTATTTAAAGCAACTAGGTGGTGATCTGTTTAGCAACAACAACAAACTGATCCACTGCCCACCACGCTACCTGCCCAGAGATTACAGAAAAGACCTGAAGTAATGTAACAGACAGCACCCATCCTAAGACCCGCACTTCCCAACAATTATCAACTTCATCCCTTCTTTCATTTTACTCAAACTTTGCCAATGTGAGAACAGGAAAAAAATTTTTTTCATTAATATAAATTGAAAAAAAAGGTAAGAATCAGCCTGGTGCCATGGTACCCACCTGTAATCCCAGCACTTGGGAGGCTGAGACAGGAGGATAAAGGTTCCAAGGTCAGTGTGCAATAACTTAGTTAGACCCTGTTTCAAAATTTTAAAAATTACAAGGGCTGAGAGTATATCTCTGAGGTAGAATACCCCTGGGTTCAACACCCAGGTCCAGGGAAAAAAAAAAGTAAGAATCCATAATTATTTCTAATTTTACTCTCCTCAAACTATAATCCAATCTTTATCCAAGAAAATAATGGAATCAACACAACTTAAATACACATACATTTTCATTTTCTATTCCAGATAATTATAGGTTTTTTTAAAATGATTAAAAACATATTTTTAAATGCTTCTACTTATGTTTTTCTTAAACCTTCAAAAAAAGCTATTCAGCATTATTTGCAATCACTAAGAGGTAGATGCAATGTAACCATCATCCAATGATGAACAGATAAACTGTGACACATACATGCAATAGACCATTACTCAGTCTTAAGTAGGAAGGAAATCCTGATACGTGGATGAACTCTGACGACCTGCTAAGTGACAGACACTGGTCACAAAGGACAAACACTGTATGAATCCACTAACCTGAGGGGCCCAGAGTCATCAAATTCATAGAAACAGGAAACAAAGAACAAGTCGATGTATGTTCTCTCTTATATGTGGAAGCTAGAGAGATATTCAGAAATAAGGGCAACATCAAACAGATGAGCAGAGACTCCAGGGGAGTGACTGAGGGGGATTAGGGAAGGGAGGGGGTAGGATGAATTCAAAAAGAATGCAAAGCCGGGCGTGGTGGCGCACCCTTGTAATCCCAGTACTTTGGGAGGCAGAGACCAGAGGATCCGGGTTTGCAGCTACCCTCAGCTCGCTCTCTCTCTCTCTCTCTTTCTCTCTCCCTGTCTCTCTCTCTCTCTCTCTCTCTCTCTCTCTCTCTCTC
>PVJS01005485.1:0-17666 GCA_004027185.1 Glis glis
GAGAGAGAGAGAGAGAGAGAGAGAGAGAGAGAGAGGGAGAGAGAGAGAGAGAGAGAGAGACAGGGAGAGAGAGAGAGAGACAGGGAGAGAGAGAGAGAGACAGGGAGAGAGAGATAGAGAGAGCTGAGGCTGGCCGCGAACCCGGATCCTCCGGTCTCCGCCTCCCAAAGTACTGGGATTACAAGTGTGCACCACCACGCCCGGCTAAAATTTCTGAAAAATAAAATTAAATGAGTCCTTTTAAAGAATGCAACTAGAATACTGACTGGGACATCCTCTTTAAGACAGTGAGAAATGTGAAAAAAAAATTGTCCATTACATGCCAAGCAATTTTACATGTACTATGTCATTTTAATGTTTATAATAACCCCTGAGAATAGGCACAATTACTAATGCAGATCACAGATTATGGAAGAAAGAGGTTAATTAATTAGCCTAACTCAAGATCATACTGCTAGACAGTATCAGAGATGAAATGTAAACTGTTTCTTTCACGCCAAAGCACTTATGTTTTATACTTCATTACACTAACAAATTTCTAGTGATGAAATGGGATATGGTGAGCTATTCTTCAATTGGATACTTTTGTTTTCACTTTTGGCTTTTGAACCAAATTATCTTCTTCCTTACGTATTTCTGCTATGTACCTATCAAGGCAGGGAGGGAAATAGAACATCTATTGCCCCTACATTAATTAACAGTCATCCCATTTCTAAGAAAAGAGATTGCACTAATGAAAACTTTGTGCAAAAACCATGTATCTACCCATGAATGTTAAACTTCTAGGCTGATTTTCCTTCTTAGTTCTTCAGTAAACTGACATATATGACGTGGGTTACCAAGCAATAATTGGGGCTAAAAGGAAGGGAGAAGGGTATGTGAAGAAAAGGAAAATCCAGAAGTGATGAAGTTTTCTGGAGGCCAGTGAGAACCAGAAAGATCAGGATGGAGGAGGGAAAGAAGAACAATTGCTTTTGCAGAGACAAAAAAAGTCATAACATATTGACGGCACGAAGGGAGTTTTCTTAGTGACTAGTGACCCCTATTTCCATTTCTGAAAAATCGTGTCTCATTTGCAGGATCATGATTCCATCTGTGCAATTGCTGGTTCGTTGTTACATACTGTCCCAGTGTTGAAAAACAAGCCATCCGCCAGTTCAAATATTATTGACTCATTGATTGAATGCTTTTACTAAGAGTGCATGTTGCGATGAAAGGCTGGCCTTTTGTTGTTGTTAGAACACTTACCCGAGCTGTACATGCAACTGTATTATTCTCTCACTAGCATTTTTCAGTTTGCTATTGAGAGGTACTAAATTTATGATGGATCTCTGCAGTTTGCTACCAAAACTATTAAGATTATGAGGAAGCATTAATGTTGTCAAACAGTATTAAGGTGGTAAAGGAAATATACAATCATTAATCTTATGGAGTTTTGTAAAACAGGAGATTGTTATGAAAATGCAAGTATCTGTTTGTCTTTTTCCAAACCACCAATAGGTTTCACCTCCATAGACTTAAAAAAATCTCTCCTGTACACACACACACACACACATACATTTTTCATGAGTGCTACTCATCTGGACCACTCTAGAAATTAGGGGTGCAACTAATAGTCTGGTTGTAGAATAGACTAACTGACCAACAATGTATGAATAGAAGAGAAAACAATGAAGACAGGACTGTTTTCACTATCATTCACTCCTGAAAGCTAAATACTCACCCTAAATTTTAATGAATAATAAGTGATAATAATGCAACTAGTCTTTAATTACTTGTTACATATTAGAAAACATCCTAAGTACACTCCATGTGTATTCTTCTTATCTCTTCCTTTTTCCTTTGAAACAATTCTATTAGGTGCATACCATTATTAACCCCGTTGTACAGATGAGGAAGATGAGGCTAAGCTACCTTGGGAAAAGGAACGTGGCCAAAGTCACACATTTGGCATTATCCAACCTGGGACTTGGATATAAGATTTTCTGACTTCAAAGCCCTACTCTACCACTTTACTGGTACCACCTAGAGGGCACAAGAATTGTCCAGGTCCTTTTTGAGCTGACTCTTTCGTTATTTAGAACTGATTTTTCAGACAACCTGGGGAAAACAGGTCAAAGGAAAAGCTATTACCTCTGAAGTCTGCACTTGCCATGCATATGTAAAACTAGTTCAGCCTTCAATATCACTTTTTCAACAAAACATCCTTCCTGGAACAGAGACTACATAGAAAATCCTTGTGTTTTTTTATAATTATAACACATTCAGGTATGTTTTCCTTGGTTCCATATTATCTTCTTTGCCAGCATCCAATTAAAACAATGAGTGCAAGTTTCCATTAGCCTCAGGCAGGTATGGGGCTGACACTAGGCATAGCTTTTGCTTGTGACAGGTGTGCTGCCAAAGCCCTCACCTGCCTTTTGAACACCTCAAGCCACAAAAGGGCTGGTAATTTTTTTCTTCAGACAGTCTTGGTAGATGATCACTCAGACTTGGCCAAGATGCTTACAGACTTTCCCACAAATAAATAAGTGAAATGAAAAGTTCAAAATGTCTGTGAATCCAATATTCTGAATGTCTACACTTCCCTGAGAGTCCAGGCTGAATGTCTACAGGGGCTTTTACCCCCTACTCTCCCAGGAAGAGCTTCACATGGTTGTGCTTCTTTGGGGAGCATATTTAATTGATTCTAATAATAACATCTATTATGTATTGCATGCCTATTTAGTTACAAGCACTTTTTAAATTATGAAATATTTTGAATCAGTATACATCTTAGCACTTCTAGGCCATTATAACACTGGGACAGTGTGCTCAACTGAACATTTAAATTTCTACTTTGTACCTCTCTCTGCTTTACTTTTTATTTATTTTGTTGTTGTCGTTTTGATTTTTTGTGGTACTGGGGATTGAACCCAGGGCATTCTACCTCTGAGCTACACCCCCAGCCCTATTTTTTATTTTTTATTTTGAAACAGTTGCAGAGGGCCTAAGTAACTGAGGCTGGCCACAAACCTGTGATCCTCCTGTCTCAGTCTCCTAAGTATCAGATTACAAGCGTGCGCAACCACTCCCAGCTTTCTGCTTTGCTTTTAAGCATGGGTTTTATTTAATGCATATTCATTTTCCTTAAGCAAGGAAAAAGAATCTGTGAGTACAAAGCCCAAGACACCCTGCCCTATCTTTTCATAAGGGTAGCTGCCCACCCCACTGGGGGAGATCCTGTTCTCTTTTCTCTCATTTTCCCAGATGCAGCTCCTCAGACTTCTCCACCCAGGTGGCAGGGAAGAATGGGTTGCACCACCAGAACATCTGGGAGTAATCTGACACTGCCTTCCACAATCTGGAAAATTCTTTGTAGCATCTTATCTTTTACATACATCGGCATTTTGCATTGGGTCTATAATATGGCCATGTTTGTTTTACTGTAAATATGAAAAGGTTTTCCCTCAGAAAGCATAGCTAGAGTGAATACTGCATGGATGTGCTTCATATTTATACCCCAGGTTTATACCACCCCAGAATACCACTGGACTTCTGGTGTCAGGAGACCTTATTCAATTTTTTTTTTTTAAAGAGGACATCAACCTATAGCTAACTGCATGACCTGAGATCACTAGTACAATTGTCATTTGTCTGATACAAACATTTACCCTTTATTCTACTAGAGCAGATCTAAAGCAACTTTCCTGTGAGTCTTGTTTCCAAAAGTCTTGTATATTACAAGTAAATGATGAACTACTTCAATTAAAAAATTGAAGATGGAGTTGAACTTTTTTTATGAAAAAGTTCTGATATGGACTTAGGTTTGGCAAGATGGTTGCTAATGTGTTAAGATGTATGGCATCATGTTCCTCAGAAGTTACATTTATGTCTTTCCTGACTCTAAACTATAAATCTGTTCCTAGAACATAACATGTTCTCTTTTTCTTTCTTTTGTTCCTTCTTTTCTTTTCCTTTCTTGTTTACATTGCCTAGTAGTGATGAACTGTAAGGCTACACTTTACCAGTAAGTGACTCTAATTTGATTATTTTTTAACATTTCAAACTATATAAAGTGAATTAGTATCTTCTTTGTTTCTTCTACAAGCTTAATAGTTTACTGAAAGTTTACTTAAAGGAAGCGATTCCATAGCAATGAAGAAGCAATAAAATATGGAACAGAAGTTCAGAAAATTAGGTCTGATACCTGATAATATATGTACCCGGGTCTCCTCAGTTACCACATAAAACCAGGAATAATGTACAAATTAATTCCTTGCAGATACTGCAGTTTGAGTTAATTTCAAAATATCAAGCTAGTTATTTCTAGTTTATTTTGAGCTCCTGATTTCAATTTCTGATTGAATCACACAGCAAAGACAACTCAGGCTTCAAATTCTGTAGGATGGTGGCTCAGAGAAAATAAGAGACAACCCTTTCCTGACAATCATGATACCATGTTGAAGATTTCCAAGCATGGCGTCTATACCTCCCTCCATACACAGGGCAAACAGCAGGCACTAAGCAAAATGTCCTCACCTGGGTCAGGTGGCACACAGGCACAGGAAAAGTGAGTGTTGTAGCCCACTCTGAAGTCAGAGTTGATAGGGTAGTAATCTGCGAGCTTGATCATCTTCTTGAAAGCATCATAGATGAAGATGAAGCTAATCAGAGAAGAGAAGCCCTCTTCTGTGAAACGAGTAAAATACTGAACCAGGAAGCTGGCATCCGTGGCTACTAAGATGAGACACAGAAAGGCTGACCACAGGCCGATCCAAAGGCGAAACTCCAAGTAGTCAAAGTTATGGTCCCTGCGAAGGTAAAGGAAAGGTATTTAGACTCCTCCCCAGTGAAACACACACACAGAATGTAAAACTACCAAATGCCTACAGAATGACTGCTAAAAATACAAGATTGCTTTTAACCACTAGATACACAGCTCCATTTTATCCAGACAGTTTAAAATATAAGGATTTAGCCTGTTGGTATTATTAGGCAAATTCTAGAAGTTTGGAAAAGCACATGGGAAGTGGTGGCTCCAGGCGTATGTGACTAGCTTGTTAATTTTCTCCTTCAAAAAATATGATCCCTGTATTCATGGAGTTTGTGGAGTAAACAACTTGAAAACATAATATTGGTACCTGGTATGCATCTGATAAATGTGTTACTGGATAATGAAGACACTAAGATCAATATGCTCTGTGTCCCCAGGTCATTGCAGTCTATTGAGGGAGACAAATTGAGAGAAATAATTATAAAATACTAGGTAATAGCGTTATGGAAAAGGGAATAACTAATTCTCACAGGGTGGAGAGATGAAGTTGAAGAAAAAACTCAAGGTGTTCAAGGATAAGCAGGAACTTTCCAGATGGACTAGGGAGAGTCAGGCCAGGAGGAGGAAACTGTTAAAAAGGCTTGTGGCATAAGATGACATACAATGCTCACTGTGGATAAAATGCCACCAACAGAAGAGACAGGAACAGAAACGAGGGCTGTTGTCAGATGGAGAAAGGCTGTCTCGCCATGCTATGGCCACACCTGACCACGTGTCATGAGGTTGCCCCCAGAAATTATAGCCTTTTGCTGAAATTGGTTGTGAAGAATCTTGTGACCACATTTTTTTCTGTCTGTTCTTATCCTACAGCCAACTCAGGATAGGCCACCTCCATCTAACGTGCCTTCTTTCAATGTCCTTTCTATTTCTTATAAGCAAATTACTTTAGGATTTACAACTAGGAAAAGATGGGTCAAGTGTTGACATTTTATGATTTCATACTGAATCTCTTAAAATTATGTGGAAAGCACTTTACAATTATCTTAAACTCATAATTTATCGGTAATTTTTTTAAAAAAGCAGATAGCAACATTTCTTGCCTGGGAACCAAGGGTTATGCATGCTTGAAGCTCTTCAGCCTTGCTTTTAGACCACGGGTTTCTAATAACAGCCGGTGATGTATTTTAATACTTTCCCAAAGGCATCATCTCTGTTTTCTCTACCAGAAACGCAAATCTGGACCACCAGTAAGTCTTTGCCTGATAAGAACCTCTGAACTGATATCCATACCGATCTATGCATGCCTTCTCAAAGCTATTTTCATACTGCAACCAAAATGATCATTTACAATGCAAATCAGACACTTCATCAGAAGCCATCTTTCCATGGCTTCCCACTGTCCCTAGAATAAAATTCAGTCTCTACCTAGCCCAGTGCCTGGCACATAGAAGGTGTCCAATAAGGACTTGGTGGATGAATGAATGCATGTTGGTAGCTTAAGACCAGACAGAGCCACTGACTGACGTTGGTCTATGAACTATTGCATGGGACCAAGAGATGACTGATCTTGTGCTAGCTGAAAATTATCAAATATTAGAATTGAAAGTTCCTTAGATACAATGATGGTTGACTTTCTGTCAGTTTGATCAGACTACAGGTGCCTGAATATTTGGCCAAACATTGTGTTTGGGTGTTTCTGTCAGGGTGTATTTTGAAAGATAAACATTTAAATTGGTGGGCTTTGTGTAAAGCAGATCGTCCTCTACAATGCAGATGGGCCTCATCCAACTAGGTGAAGGTTGAATAGAACAAAAAGGCTGGCCTCCCTAGAGGCAAGAGAGGACTCTCCAGTAGACTCGCTTTGAACCTCATCAGCAACATCAGCTCCTCTTGGGTCTACAGTAAACAGTCTTCAGACTCAAACAAACACTGGTTCTCCTGGGTTTCTAGCCTGCCATGCAGATTTTGGACTTGCCAGCCTATAAAATCATGTGAGCCAATCCTTCATAATAAATCTCTTTCTGTATATGCATCTTATTGGTTCTGCTTCTCTGGAGAACACTGACTAATACAGATACAAATTTGTCAACTACACCTCATTTTATAGATGAGACACCAAAACCAATGAAAGTTAAATCATTTATCCATTGTCAAGGTTTTAATAGCAGCGTTGGC
This sequence comes from Glis glis, assembly GCA_004027185.1. Lineage (NCBI taxonomy): Eukaryota > Metazoa > Chordata > Mammalia > Rodentia > Gliridae > Glis > Glis glis. The sequence continues at coordinate 6,932 of PVJS01005485.1, forward strand.
CCAGAAACTAAATATCTTGATTTCTGAACTGGTCCTTTATAAAATTATGCCATGGTTCCCCTTTATGATTTGTACTTAGGGTAGGCATTAATGTTACTGTCCTTTGTGTCCCTCTTCTCATCAAATCACAAGAATTGGAGCACAATGTCAAAGCAGAGTATTAACACTGATGTAGAAAGTTATCTTCTATAGATTTTCCAAAACTTTAAGTGCGTTTTGATTGCCTTCCAGTTATCCTTATGTCTACATTGCTACTATTTAATCTTATAGATTAAATAGTAAAAGCTGGGCTTTAAGAATTTTAGATAATCTATATTATTATCCAATGAGTTAGTGTCAGAATAAAAGTTAAGAAGCATTGTTTCAATACTTTTTAGTCAATAGACTCTTTTCTTAAAAGTTTAAAACAGATACTTAGTTTTGCTTTCCTAAGGAAATGAAAGTTAGAAGAACCTTGATTTACTCTAAGAATGCTAGTGTTTTCTGTTACAGAATTGATGTTTACGGGACAGGATGAAAAACGAATCTCTAAACTAGTTAATGGTTAGGAACACCATAAGTTTGGGTACAAAGGGAAATGCATGCACAAGCTTAAATCTTAGAAGCTAAATAATATATCAAAGTAGCTGTCTGAGAGACTTATATACTCCCAGTGTAGCTCAATGAGAATGACCCAAATAAAATCACTAAAACCAATGGCACTTCATTATAAAAAAAAGTGGTATGTTTAGAGCAGCAAGAAAAAAGAGAAATGAGAGATGAGAAAGTTTTAAACAAGTTGATGATCTGTAATGATGACCCTGAGCCTGCAAAACAAGGACCTACCTACATCTCCAAAAATGGTAAAATATGTTGGGGAAAATCTGAGCAAAACAAATAGAACAATTTCTTTACTAAAGGACCCCTCGGATCCTTTAGTGTGAATTACCAAGATGAGAATATAATATACAGCACTTCCCAGACTTATTGGGAAGACAAAAGCTTTTTTTTTCCCCATGGAGCATTTAATGGGCCTAGTAATGGATGAAATCTACTTTGGGAAATAATGATTTACAAAATGCTTTGTATCTAGACAAAATATTAGCACTGTGGCTATGACAGAAGCAAATGAAAAATTCATAGCACTGAATGAAACCTTCACCGCATGTTACTCAATGATGGAGCTAAAGCATGGTTTCTCAAATGTTTCTCATTGCTTTACAACTGCTTTCAAATTAATTACTTGGAACTGTGTAACAGTACCAATTATGATGAGACAGAGGGAAAGTGAGAAAGGAACTTGCTTAGTGAAAGGAAATTGTCTTTATCCTACAATTATTTCAAGCAAACCAGGACACAAACATTTTCTGTAGATTAAGGCTCTGATCACACTTCATCCCATAAATCTTTCTGCAAAGGTTGTGCATGTTTGTTCCTGTTTATAGTACATGCTTGTTTAATCTTTCCACAAAGGCTTGCTTGTTTCACAAAATGTTTTCTTAAACATATAAAAAACTGTTTGACTCTTTCTATAAACTGACATGAATAAAATTCTTTCCAATGTTCTTCTCAGAAGTATTAGGAGGAGAGATCTGTAATAATGACCTATGGAAAACTCACAACATTATTTAAAATTTATTTATTATTTTTTGTTTTGCAGTACCGGGGATTGAACCCAGGGGCATTCTACCTCCGCGCTACACACCCGGCCCTATTTTTTATACTTTATTTTGAAAATGGGTCTCACGAAGTTGCAGAGGGCCTCAGTAAGTACAGAGAGAGAGATAGACAGGGAGAGAGAGAGAGAGAGAGAGAGAGAGAGAGAGAGCACGCGCACGCGCTGAGGTTGGCCGCGAACCCAGACCTCCGGTCTCTGCCTCCCAAAGTACTGGGATTACAAGCGTGTGCCACCACGCCCGGCCTCATTATTTAAAATTTAGAACTTCAAAGTCTCAGAAGTCTCTTGCTGATGTTTTCAATCCACTTTAAAAAAAAAAACAACAGGTGGTTTTAAATCCTCATTCTTTCCCTGATCTTGTGATCATTTTTGATGACGTACAGTTTCAAAGGCTATATGTGAGTCCTTAAGTCCATTAGGTACTATGTAGGGAATGTCTATTCTAAAGTTAAAATCCTGACAATGTACAAAAATATCAGATTATGGAAATTCTAACAAGGACTGCTACCAAGTCATATGAAGTTCTGTAATATAAGGATTGAGATCTACCAGTAAAGGTAACTTTCTCTTAGAGGTATCACATACATTAGAAACAGACCAGAATACCCATTTTTATTTTAAATTTATTTGTGTGCTAAATGGCCACTTGTATAATTCACTTAACTCAATATTCCCCTTCTTAGAACAATCCACCAATTTCTTAGAGAAAACACTGATACCATTATTGTTATGCCCATTGGCAGCACCTAGTGACTCCTTAAGAGGCCTGGGCTCTGGAGTCAGAAAGCAGAAACTCAAATCCCAGCCTACCATTGACAGGTGATGTAACATTTGGCAATTCACGTACTCCGTGGCTGCTTTCTCATCTATAAACAGGATACAGTTCTTACCTCATACGATTGCTATAAGAATTAAATGAGTTAGTACATGAAAAGTGCTTAGGATAATACTTGGTACATGATCAACCTCAATAAATGCCAGCTATTATTATTCGGCTGAATCTCGAAAGCTGTCTTCAGTAAAGAGCACTGGGGCTGGGCTTAGGAGCTGTGACCAGGCCAAGAGCATCCACTCTCTTTTATTAATGAGCCACATGGACTTACACAAGTCATTTCATTCCTTCAGTGTGTCAGTTAGGATTGTGCTAGGAAATGGCATTCTCAAAGGAGATTCTGAAGAAAACTGAACAAAGGGGCTATTTATAGAAGTGGAACAAAGAAAGGCGAGGCACTCAGGGAGGACAGCAGGAAGCCATTACTAGCTGCAGGCTTGAGAAGACCCAGGAAGGAGTGCAGATTCTGGTCAGGGCTGGAGCCAGGCCAGAGGGGCCATGGCACACAGGCTGAAGTCTTAGCAGAGAAACCCTCTGCCAGACTGCATGCTATACAAAGATGATGAGGCGGGGAGAGGCAGACATACTGCGACACCTCTCTCTCTCTCTGTCCTGCTGGTGCTCCCCATTAGCCAAATCCAGCAGGTAGCCAGAGGGCAAATGAGCCTGGGCTTTGTGGTCCTAGCCCCGAAAGACACTAAGTAGGAGGAACTTAAGGGAAGAGAATAATTAGGGAAGGAAAAAGCAAAAAACACAAAAGGTTGGTTGAAACAAATGTAAAATGAGTACTGGACTACATAATTTTTAAGGCCCCTTCAACCTTTTAAGTCTTAACCTTCCAAGATTCTGGCTGATTCTTGAATCTACCTAGTTGCTATTCTGTGCTTTATCTGGACTATACATATTCTATAGTCAAATCATTCTAATTTATAATTAGATATGTATATACATACTTGCTGAAATTAAATAGAAGCCTCTCAAAAACTAAGACAGGTCCTGTGCTGCTCAAAATAGTGAGCGGTTGACCAGCAAAGAGGCAAAAGATAGCCCCAGAGACGGCAGTGCCCAGGAAGCTCTCCAACACGCCCTGAAAGAAAGAAAATGCAGATGTTAAGTGAAACACATCTACTTTTCTTCCCGTTTGTGATGTCAGCAGGACAATGAAGCTTATAGGAATATGTTACTATGAGGTTCCGAGCAAACATATCAAGAATGGAGACTTACCAATCTGAACACTGCCTGGATTATTCCACCTCCCATACAATTCTTCATTCTTCCCTACCCCTGGAGTTGAATAGCTCCAGAAAACTTACTGACTGGAATGAGTGGTGTATAGAGAGCAAAAGGTGGCTGTGATCCTACTAAAAGACAAGTTACTTGGAGGTGCTAGCAATAAAATAACATTCTATGATTCTACCAAATGGGTACAAATAACTTGGTACTTCAGGTGTGTTTTTCTCTTGTGGTTATTTTTCTATCTTTCTTCTCCTTCTCCTCCTCCTCCTCCTTCTTTTTTTGGTACTGGGGATTGAACTCAGGGGCAGTCTACCTGAGCTACACTCCCAGCCCTTCTGATCCTTTTGTTTAGAAACAGGGTCTCGCTAGGCCACTAAGAGTCTCACTCTGTTGCTGAGGCTGTCCTCAAACCTGTGATACAGCCTCATAGTACTGGATTACAGGCATGCACTACCATACCCGGCCTGTGATTACTTTTCAGTGTTTGCTTAGCTTGGATTTTGCTTTGGCCTGATTTCACCTTGCACAGAGAAGACACTTTTAAGTAGCTGTATTTTATGCACAAGCTATTTTGGTTTCCTAGAGAAAAGCTTTTGAAGTGGAGAGGGGAGTTAAAGGGATGGGGGGAAAAGTGATTTACACTCCATCCTACAATTTCTAAAACACCAATTTAAAAAAAAACATTCTCATTACATACTCATTGTTGTCCAATGTAAACTTATACAAAGGCTTCAATTAACTTTATCTCTAGAAGAAATAAGTGTGCTGGGGACATGAATAGCTAAATTTGTATGGCCACATCTCCTTGTAGTTATAGCTCTGGAAATCAATCCATTATTTCCCTTTAACATTACAAGAATAAAGAAACACATGTCATCAAGCATCCCTGACTTACAAAATGGGCCTAAATTTCTAAATCATGTCAGGACTAACATTTTTCTGTGTGTGTATGTGGTACTAAGGATTGAACTCAGGGCTCTTCTGCCACTGAGCTACGCCCCCAGCCCTTTTTAAAATTTTTCTTATTTTGAAACAGGGTCTCGCTAAATTACTGCACTGGCCTCAAATCTGCAATCCTCCTATTTTAGCCTCTCAAGTACAGAGATTACAGGCCCGTGCCCAGCTAGGACTAACACTTTCTATGATGACAAACTGGTGTATTTCCTATATTTTTCATCATTTAAACATCAGTTAGAATAGCACATGTATATTGTAGGAAAGGTCTTTTTGTAAACTTAGAATAACATTTTGCCAATGCATGGCTTTAAAATGTAAAAAGATGACAGAGACCCTTTATTCATACATAAAGCTATAAATCTGAACATTAAAATTTGTAAAATAAAACATTTTTCAAATGAATAAAGACATTGTAGCTTTAAAATGTATAATATACTTAGTGGTGTACTAGTTTACACAGTGGAGCAAATTTATGTGATCTCTGTAACTTTGTATGTATGTTAAAACAAGATATTACAGGATGATTCCCTCTCAATTAATGTATTACCAGTTCTTAGAAGTATGATTTATGTTACATAAAACATGCCTCCTCATCTAAAACACCCCCAGGCTGGAAGACAGTAGATTTCTGGGGAAACTAAGGTATTCTTCCCTCATTTTCTGGGTCCCCACCCTCCCAGTTAGCCTATCCACTAAGCCATCTCCTTCCACTGTCTCAAAAGCTTTCCAGCAACCTTTCATTTACTTATTTTTAGAGAAAATAAAATACACAAGAAACAATTGTGAAGAAATTGGTTTTTAAAGATCAACCTGCAGAACTCAAGCACACTGAATTCCATCCCCACTCAAAAGCCATCCTAGGAGACCCTTATTGTGGTGACTAATCAAAATATTTTTTAAACTGCTTCAGAGATGGCAACATTCTCCTGAGGGTGACATTAGTCATATTATATCCTCCTCTTTGAAGGTTAGAGTTTGACTCAGAAAACAGATAACAACCCTTTAGAGCAGCACTAGGTAAAGATGGAGCTGGAGTGGGGATGAGCAGGAAACATGCTGACGGTGAGACTGGCTTCTCGTGGTGAGTGAACCCACCCTGCAGCAGGCCAGACATCAGAGGTCCGAAGCCTGGCAAGAGGGTCTTGTAGAGCCTGACTTACATGGATGTGAGCTCCAAGGTGTGGCTGGAACTCGTGGCATCTCATTATTTATAGCCAATCCAGCTCATTCTTCCTCATAGGAATGGAGTCAGAAGAGCCAGCAAGGCTAACAGAACCACAATGAAGACAGAACCACAGAGAAGACGGAACGGGATTCCCCTGGGCTCCAAAAATAGCATCCGTCTTGATTTCTTAGATGTTTATATATAGAGATTCGGAGGATTAGGTGATATGGACATGCAATGTGGCACAAGAACTTTTGGGCATATATACCTGCCTGACCACACCTTGTCCGTGGCAAGGATAAAAGGCGTGCGTTAGGCCAGGATTGCCTGAGACAGGCATTTGCTCACTTCCTGTGCAGACAGTGGGATTTTCGTGTCTTTATAATTTATCTTCCTTCTTTGGCAACTTACAAGAAAGCTTAAGAACTTGAATGCTCCATGTGGCAGTGTGGTAGGATAGGACAAATAAGATTAATAGGTGGAAGAGACAAACAGGAAAGAAAAGGAAGACTGTAGATTTAAATCTAGAAACTCCATGATGGTCTTCATTCTTACCCTGAAGGTCTGTCCAATAAATCTTAAAACACTATATGTCCAGTAAATTGTGTATACATATTCTGTTTTTAGACTGATCAAAGAAGTCTAGAAAAAGATATTGTTCAAGAACCAATGACATGGGTACAGTCTGAATGCTATCCGTCAACCAGATAATGTCAACCTGAAGATTCTAAGAAGAACCAGACCACCGCCACCTGCTCTGTGTTCCATGATCAAAGGAATCCAATCAGTAGGGCGGAACTCCCACCTCTCAAGCTTTCCATTTACAAAGCTTCCTTTAAAAGAAGAGCCCTATACTCCCAAAGCACGCCTCTCTCACTTAGGAGGTGGCCCGCCTTCTCCCTTGAACATGTATTTCTTATTTTCCCAAATAAACCTCTGATTATGTCTCTGGCTCATGCTGAAATTCTTTTCCATCATATAAGCCAAGGACCCTGCAGATACTGAGTTGAGGGATCGACCCTTCTCCCATGCCAGCAGGATAAGCCACACCCTAGGTGCACATGATGGGCAAGGACACCCTGCATCATTCTTTATCAAACACAGAGGAATGCCTACTTCCCATCATTATTGCAGGATTAAAACATGATTCAGGCTGGGAATAAGTGAGAATATAAAAAAAGAAAAGAGGAGCATGAGATTGAGGTTTCTCTACTTGATGTAGCTGTTAATCTCTCTGAGGGCAGGAACAGTGTCCTCTGCGGTCCTCCCTGCTCCTCCTCCTCCCATCATGCTATGTGCCACCCTGACATGTGCTCTGCAGATGCCCAGAAAATGCTAAAGGAACCAGAGAAGACATGCCCAAGTGACACCCTAGGTTCACTTGTCAAAGGTCAACAGCCGGTGTCGCTCATTTAGTAAAGATAGCAACGAATTTCTTCCAGAATATGGCTTTGATTTATGGAAGCCATGTGACCATTCAAAGGCAGATTATTTTCATTTCAATATTTGATCCTTTGGTAAGTGCTACAGTTTCCATGCTGTGGCTAATGATTTTGAAACAGAGACAGGTGATTTATTATACACATTGCACTGGAAACTTGCTCAAACTCCAAGATGCATCCAGTGTTTCTGAGAAAAGAACTATTTCCACTACATTTTGACATGTTCCTCTTCACAGTACAGAAACTTTAAACACAATCTCATGCAATGAATGACTTTAGCTATAACTAGAGTTTGAAGCAATTTCTAAGGGGAACTATCAGAAACCTCTTTTCTGATTTATTGTATTTAATAGTCACTGATATGAAAAAGGAAACAGTACATGGACGTGTCTATTTTTAATAGCCATAAGTCATACAGACACCTCTAGGCCTGATTTCTCAGAGGAACAAACTCCCTAGCAACTCACGAGCGTGCAGATGGCTGAGCTGTGAGGTGTGGCAGAAACAGGTGCCACAAAGTACTCCAGGACACCTTGGTTGGGCTTCATTTTATTCTATGTCTCATCAGATGGTGTCCACTATGGATCAATAGAAAAAATAAGCCACTGGCAGAGAGGAAATTGAAAGCCAAGACTCTGTTCTGCCCCCAGAGAGCTGATTATCTTAGGACCATCACTTCACCTCTATCAATTTTAATTCCTCCATGTAAGATTAATGAGAGACAGACAGACAGACAGACAGACAGACAGACAGACAGGAGAGAGAGAGAAAGAGAACTGAAAAGTAGCGTAATGGACTCTGGACTCAGACAATCCCAAACTGACATCTAGACTATATGGTTTCCTCTAATCAAGTTCCTTTAAGCAAGTTACTTAAGCTCCCTATGCCTGATAAGGTCAGTATGCACATTAGATCAGATAATGCACATCAAGGGCTATTCAGCACAGTCTCTGATGGATGACACCTTTTGGAACGATAGTAACCACATGCATAAAGCACTCAGATACCAGATGAAGTTGGACTAGATCTCCAAGACCTCTCCCAGGTGGCTCAGCACAGAGCATGTCTTGGAGTCACAGATATCTGAGTTCAAATCTCAGTTCCACCAGTTACCTCTCTAAATCCTAATTCTCTCTTCTGTGAAATCAATGGCTACCTCATAGGATAATTATTTGGAATAAATGAAACAAAAATAGATAAAGAGTTCAGAATACGGCCGAGGACAAAGCAGAGATAGGATGTAATGTTAGTTTCCTTTCCTTTGCTGCTTCTCATCCCCTTCTTCCCAGCCAGACTCTATTATTCCTGTTTCCTTCAAGAGAGGAAGGCTATGATAGAAAGTCAAAAGGAGTGGTATGGGAAGAAAAGTCCTCAGAGAAAAGGGGATAGGGGGTAACCTCTTGAAATCTGCAGGGTTTCCCAAAGCAAATTCTAAATCAATAGAAGCCTTGGGGGTGGTTGCTTCTTTCATTAAAATCAATGATAATAAACACAATAGTTTAATTTATTTTAGGGCAGTGAAATAAAAGTCCACATCCAAACCAATTTCTGAATGTTTTTTTTCTGCTTGCATGAGGATATGAAATTAAACTAAAGATGGCCCCTGCTTTTCAAAACAACCAAAAAAATTAGGACAGGTCCCAAAATAGCAAAATCAAGCATCAAAGAAAATCAGACCACACGAGCAAGATTCTAAAAATATTGAATTTCAACCAGGATTTGTAACACCAGCATTTCATGTCTTTGAGCTACTTATGACAGGGGACACAAGGGCCACCATTTCCTGTCATGGCTGATGCAAAGCAGAGCACATTCAGGAGAACTGAATGTTAAAACTTAAAAAAGCATGCCATCAACTTCATTGCAATTTAATGTCTTTGCATAACACTAAATGACTTTTGTTGTTATATGTCTTTTTTATTAAGGACCTTATTGTTTGGATTAGTAGTTAGAACCTTGCTTAAGGAGGCTGGGTAGCAAGAACAGAAGGGGAAAAACAGGAAAGGCTAAGAAGAAAAGTGGCACAATTGCCCAAGAAAACAAGAGATCTTCTATTTCTTCGACAATCTGCAATGTGGTAAAACTTGTAAAATAAAATATTTTGGTGGCATTCAATGATTAAAGCATTTACCAACATTATTGTGATAACAGGCTTTTAAATGGTTTTTATTTGTTTCTAACTAAATAAAGAGAAATAAATTCTAGCCCATGTTTGTAATGATTTATATGAACTGTGCAGCATGTTGAATAATTAAATCAAACTTCTCTAGAGGAATCTTTAAATGTGAAGTTTAGCCAAGAAAAATAAGGCAGCCTAATGCCATTGGAAATAGGCAGTCAAATCTTAACCAACTGTGTGTTTTTATGTCAATGGTTCATAGCATAAGCCAATTCACATCATCAAAAATGAAGCAGAGAAATGATGTAAGAATCTAAATCAAATTTAGGTCACCTGAGAATTACCTGGGAAGATACACACACGCACACACACACACACACACACATACATGCAGAGATGTGCTCTCCCTCCCTCCCTCCCTCCCCCCCCACACACATACACACACACACACACACACACACACACTCACAATTATATCAAGATCATTGAAGATGAGGCTTGGAGGATCAGAATTTTCTCAGAGTTCCCCAAGTGATTTTCCTATGGCCCAAATTTGGGATCGGCCCATCACACAACCCCCTCCTCCTCCAAAATAGCATTACAATCATTTACACAGACCATCCATCCACCCTGGGGAAGAAGACTGGATAGACAACCCTTGTTTTTTATTTTACCTGTATCGCTACAGCCCATAAATGAGGGATTTTTCTTTCCTGACAGATTACAGGCCCCAAATCCTTCCTGCCACCTACTCTGCTTAATGTGTTTTGTTGTCACAAGTAGGGATTCTGTTTACATTGCCAGCAGGAACTGAGAAAAGGGGAAGACTTGAAAGACCAATTATCTCTCTGCCTGAACAAAAGTATGAGCCCAAAACTTTAGCAAAGAGTCAACTCCTAGTCAAAAGGAACGGGCAGGAAAGACAGGGAGGCCTTGTATTTCTTGTTTGAAGAGCTGTGAACGTGTATCTGAAATATCAAATGCCAGTATAACCTTACACAAAAATCAACTCCAGCTGCATAAAAATTTAAATAAAAACATAAAAGAACTAAAATCTGTGGGTAAATATTTTTCTAATCATGGGGTAGGGAAAGCCTCTCTAAATACATCATGAAGAAAAAAACAATAAAAAAATGAAGCTTTTGACCACACGAAAATAAAATCTGTACAGCAAATCATAAAGTTAAAAAACAGACAGTAGCACTAGGAAAAATATATATTATAATATTTCCAACAAGCAAAGGGAAAATATCTTTATTATACAAAGAATTCTTACCAGTCAATGAGAAAAAACGAAATGCCCTTACAGGAAAATACACCAAAGACA